>CM045070.1:14817184-15012184 GCA_024542945.1 allo-octoploid hybrid of Carassius auratus x Cyprinus carpio
GTGCTAGCCTTATTCCTGCTCTAAATTCTTTGGCTTGCTCACCTGTTAGAGATTCGGAGAGGACTTCATCCGCAACTCGGATCAACTGAAAAAGCTTCGTGATTTTGTCAATGACAAGGCTTTTATTCGAGATATCACCAAAGTTAAACAGGTTAGAAAGAAAGGATATGTGACACATATCAATGGCCCAGTTGGTTTGGAATTTAAAATTGATTTAAGTTCTTGCCTCTTCTAGGAGAACAAGATGAAGTTCGCTGTACACCTGGAAGAGCACTACAAAGTAAAGATCAACCCCAACTCAGTGTTTGACATTCAGGTGAAGAGAATCCATTAGTATAAAAGGCAGCTGCTCAACTGTCTGCACATTATCACTTTCTACAACCATGAGTGACTCCTGCACTTTCATTCCTTCGTGTCAAAACAAAATGAACAAATAACCGTAACATAAAATTAAAATATTTTGCAAAAATAAAATGTAACGCTGTCCAACACACACACCATCACATAAAGCTTTAGAAGGTTTAGAGGGAGGTATTATGAAATTTTTTGGGTGTTATTTCTACTTTGCAGGCATGAAGAAAGAGCCTAACAAGCAGTGGATCCCAAGAACAATTATGATTGGAGGAAAGGTGATCTTACCATCTCATATGATTTAAATGCAGGCAGATGTTTATTTAATTCTGTTGTTGAGTGTCTGATGATCATGTTCTGCTCAATTCTTCTCTGCTCCAGGCTACCACACAGCTAAAATGATCATTCGTCTCATCACAGCTATTAGTGAGGTGGTCAACAATGACCCTGTAGTGGGCGATAGCCTCAAAGTCATTTTCCTGGAGAACTACAGAGTCACCCTTGCTGAAAAAGGTGCCAAATTACAACATATGCAACTAATTTTAAATGTTTAAGTAATTTTATTTGTTTTATTTTTAATTGTATAATTTAAGTTTTGATAGAGATGAGCATTACTACCAGTGTTATTTTAGTATCACTGAGATACATTGAGATGTATATTTATATATTTTTCTGTTTTAATTTTATTTGAACTTAAGTTAAAGTTTTAGTATTTGGAAATGTTTTTGCCATTTTTATAATGTTTAAGTTAGAGCTGCACGATTCTGGATAGATTCTGGATGGAAATTAAGAATCATATTTTTTTTTGTCTCAAATAGAGATCAAAATTCTGAACCAATCAAAATAATGGGACAAAATATTAATTGCTGCAATCTATTGAAAAGTGTTTAATTTAATTGTTATATATATATATATATAATGTGTGTGTGTGTGTGTGTGTGTGTGTGTGTGTGTGTGTGTGTGTTTAATACACCAATTTTATTATTAAAATGATGAAAAGGTGGTTTGTATATAATTACTTCACTTCAGCATTTTGAACGAATCTCTTGAATGAATGATTCAATTCCGAATAATTTTTTTAACAGTCAAATGCAATCGACACAAAATGTTATTTGAAGAGCCAGTTACTTTCAAAAGATGACTTGCTCTATTTTGTTCGCTACCATAGACATCAGTGTTTATATCCAAACTACAGACTTTCATCCCAGTATTTCTGTGATAACATGAATGACTAACACAGAAATAATTCTGTGTACGTTAGTTGAAAAGATTGTTTGTGTAGCTGTTTCTTATCTAAATGTGTAATTGTCCGCTCTCTGTGTCAGCGGCAGTGCTAACGCAGATTTAAATGTTCCGGTATGACTTTTTCAAAGGTTTAATAGACACAGGCGAAACGTGTGTGTCTGAATCGTGCAGCTTTAGTTTAAGTTTTAGTTATTTTTCTGTGTTTCTTAAGTTAACCTAAATGAAAAATGTTGACTTGAGACTAGCTGAAAATAAAATAAGTTTTATATTTTATTTCAGTTAAAGTTTATTTTATTACAAGTAACAAAATGTATTTTTAAGTATTAACTATAATAACCATCTACTACAGACACAATCTCCAACTGATATTAAATGTAATTAATAAAAATTTAAATAACATGCTGTTTCAAACATGCATTGTAGCCATTGTGGTTAATGCATAATAATTAGCTAATTAATATTCATTAGACCAATTTTCTCTGTATAGTGACATCACTACCACCCATGTTCAGCTTCCTGCTTTAAAACTTTAAAATCACTTTAAATAATTCCACTTATACTGCCTTATTTTCACCTAAAAAAGTAAGTAATGTGATGATAAAGATTATTTGTTTTAAAAAAAAAATTATTTCTACCAGCGATCCCTGCGGCTGACCTGTCCGAACAGATCTCCACAGCCAGCACTGAAACTTCTGGAATGGGCAACATGAAGTTCATGCTGAACGGAGCTCTGACCATCGGCACCATGGATGGAGCTAATGCGGAGATGGCAGAGGAAGCAGGAGAAGACAACTTCTTCATCTTTGTCATGAGAGTGGAGGACGTAGAAGCAATGGATGTCAAAGGGTTGGGAAAAAAATACTAATTAAATACAAATTTTTAATATGTACTTTTGGTAGAATTTAGAGAAATAATAAACACTCACACAATGTACGTACAGTATATGACATGACCTCCTTCCGTCTTGCATATACAATGTATCCGAGTATACTACAGTCATATTCCAGAGCTGAAGCAGGCCATTGACCAGATCTCAGGAGGTTTCTTCAGCCCAAAACAGCCAGACCTCTTCAAGGATATTGTTAACATGCTGATACACCATGATAGGTAGAGAAACAAGAACAAGAAACTCATTGCCAGTCAGCACTGATAGCTTTGTGGGCAGCGTACTGACATACAGCACCGTTGCGCTACGGGAGTCCCAAGTTTGAATCCAGACTCGAGGACCTTTCCCGATCCTGCCCCTTATCTCTCTCCCAATTTGCTTTCTGTCCATTCTGATCTGTCCTATCATAATAATGGCAAAAATAAACCTTAAAAAAAAAGACACATTACTACAAAGACAGAGAGTAATAGACACTATTGTTTTTCCTGTTGCACATGGAAAACACATACATATATTATTTTAACAGTAAAACAATGACATTAATAATTAATATGCTTACAAAATTGTTACCAGATATGTAAGGCATCAACCCTGTGAACCATTATATATATAATGCAAGTTCTCCAGTGACTGCACCATGTCCCAGTACGCCCGTGAGATCTGGGGTGTAGAGCCCACTCTGGAGAAGCTTGCTGCACCTGATTACCCAAAATAAACCTCCACCTGCCCATCTTGAACCAAGAGCAACCTGTATGATCGAGCAACACTAGATGCTCCCTCATCAAGAAACCAGTCTTGCTCTAACTATGGCAACCCAAACGCAGTCTGTCAATCTTCAATCTTAAATGTTCTGCCTCATTCACTTCACAAACAATCAATAACTTAAACAAATGTTCAACAGGTAACATCTTTATCAGCATTATTCAGCAAAAACCAGGGCTGCATTTCCCAAAAGCATTGTAAGTAGATCATAGAAACTACTGGCACCAGTGGTCTCTACAATCTACATAGTCTTACAATGCTTTTGGGAAAATATTCAGAATCAGATGAGGAAACATCACATCCCAGAAGGTTCTTGATGTTATATATGGGTTTTGACACTCAGTGGAGTGTTTTCCCCACGTCTGAACTGTTCAAGCACTGCATATTTGAAAAAAAAAAAAAAATCCAATTAAATCCAATCTCAAACAGTGTTGCATTTGGCTGCTAGTTCTTAAAGGATTAGGAACACGCTTAAAATGTCAAGATTGTCAGTAATGTGTGCAAAATGGTTGGTGTAGGGGGTCACGGTTGCTTTTAAAGCGAGACAGTAAGCATTGCTCATACGTATGAGTGAATTTGTGGTTGTTGCTTGTACTTTTAACAGGTTTTTGGACTGTGTAATGTATAAAAGTGACAAAAAGCATGCACTTAAGAGTCTCATCAGCTATTATTAATCATCATAACCAACTATCCCAAATACAAGGCCTTTTCCAATTGTTTATTTGTTTAAGAACAACAAAATTATGTAATAAACTACTAATAAACCACTTTGTTCTCTTATTTCTCACTAGTTTGTTAAGAATAAGAAGACGTATTATGTAAACACACGCTTGTTGACCCATTCATGCTTGACACTTAAACACTTCAGTATTTACCGTGTGAGACTCTCACACGGACACAAACAGTGTTTTAAATCAGGGGTCAGTTGTGCTTTAGCCTGCCAATAAACATGACGTGCAGTATTATAATGGCTAACCAGCAGTAGAGCTTGGGTACTCTGCCTCAATTGCGTGAGAAATGCTAAATCCCACCTTGCACTTTCAAACTTGAGGTCATCTCACAAACTGGGAGGGGATGCAAGAAACTGGCTCAATCTGTCACAATGTGTTTCATGAGACGGTCTATGCTCAGTTATTTGCTCTGGCAGCTGGCGTTGCTCTACACTGGAGCGATTTGGAGATAAACGGGTCCTGACTTTCTGTTCACACTGCAGAATGGGAGGCATTGGATTATCGCAGACATCTGTTGCTGCACTCTAACAACATCCTGTGCCAAATGTATGTGGCTAGGATGATTGTGTAATGTCAGTTCCCCTAAAGTTAGCACAGGTGGAGTTCATTACATTAACAGTGAGTAACTTCAACTAACTCAATCAATGTTCAACTGGTGACATCTCTGTCAGCCTTATTCAGCAAAAACTGTGATGATGCAGGATGACAGAGCTAGAAATTCTAAATCTATGCAACCTCAAAGAGTAATATTTTTCTCTTGATTTTGAACAGTATATTGATGGTTTTATCATAAATTCTTACAAATCAATAATCTTTGGGGCAGCTCCCATTATGGAACACATTGTTATAGATAAAGGGTTTTTAAACTGTGCCCCCCAGAGACTGCAATGGTATGGGACTGGGTGGTGGGTTGTACATATGTTCAAGATTATTATTATTAATTTTTTTTCTCTATTGCCTCCTTTAGTTTTTTCTCTAGTTACAGCAATAATATTGGAATGAAAAATATACACTGATTTCTACACTCACTCACTCACGCACACATATACTAATATATATATATATATATATATATATATATATATATATATATATATATATATATATATTAGTAAACTTTTTATACTTGTGTGTGTGTGTACACACAAGTATAAAAAGTTTCCAAATTAAATTAAAATTATTAAACATTACTGTTCAAAAGTTTGGAGTCAGTAAGAGTTTAAGTTTTTGAAGGTTTCTTATGCTCAGCAAGTCTGCATTTATTTGATAAATAATACAGTAAAACTATAATATTGTGAAATATTATTGCAATTAATAATGTTTTCTATGTTAATATATATTTAAATATAAGCGTCACATGATCCTTCAGAAATCATTCTTATAGGCTGATTTGAAGCTCAAGTAACATTTCTTATAATTACCAATATTGAAAGCAGCTGTGCTGCTTAATATTTTTGTGGGAACCGTGATACATTTTTGATGAATAGAAAATTCATAAGAACAGTGTTTATTTTAAATAGAAATAATTTGTATTATAAATGTCTTAACTGTCATTTTTAATCAATTAAATGCACCCTTTTTGAATATAAGTATTATTAATAAAAAAAAAAAAATTACCCCAAACTTTTGAACAGCAGTGTATAAAATAAAATGTTTTTTTTAATTATGTAATTAATTATATAAATATAAAATGATGTAAAAAAAAATTCTAAAAAAATATTACATTTTAAGTTTTCAGATTTTTTTTATTTTATTATTTTTACATTTAAACAAATCTACCAGATAATATTTCAAAAACTTATTTAGCATGATTTAGCTTTAGTATGATAACAAATAAAAGCAAATTATTTTATTTTGCATAGATGATGTCATCTTATCCAAATGGGTCTGTATACATGAAAATTTAGAAAGGAGATTCATCACAAGGGGGTCATAAAAAGCTAAAAAATGTAAAGTATAAAATGCTGAAAAATCCTGATCACACACAATGGCATCACAATAAAACTTATATTGATATGAGTTTTTTTAAGATGTGTGACTTACTCTTTCAAGTCAGTCAGATTTATGATCTTACAGTAAATTGAACAAGTATAACCTATAGGTGTCTGTGTTTATGAGGTAAAAGGTAGAACTTTGAGAGTCAGAAGACATACAGGAACCTGTCTAGAGCTAAACATCTTAGGTTACTCTTCTACTTTGTGTTATCTGTTCTGTCCCACTCATAATTGCTAGAGCAAACAAAATGTTCTGCCTTTGTCCCACTCAACAGCTAAGCAGAGAGTCTGCAAATATGCCTTAAAATCATTAATTTACCCAGAATCCCCTCCCCTTTCACATCTATAATGAGACATAAACTCACGCACACTAATCTACCCTGAGTTGAGCTCTGTTCCTCACAGGAACACCCCACCGGCCCGGACACTGGACCAGCTTCAGGACACAGCAGGTACGAGCACAGAGGTTAGCCAAGGGATTCCAGAGGGAGCACAGCAACTTCAGTCGAGCTGAGGCAGCTCTTCCTGGGCTCTATGGAAAAGTTTGTGCTTCAAGCAGTTCAACCTGAAGTGCATTTCCACCCGAAAGTCTGAGGAATTGCAGAGCTGATTATTCAACAAGGTTTCTCTATAAAGTCAACAGTTTCTCTATTTACCTCTCCTATTGAGAACCGCTTTCTAATTCCATTTGATTTAGGGAGAAAATCCAAGACATCCTTCGAGCCACAACAGGTGCGCATGTTTTTTATGCTCATATGTGAATTTTTTCTTTTTAGTTTCTTTTTTTACATTTTATTTTAATTACATTTAATATGCTTATGTATAGACACACTAAAGATTTGATGCATAAACAATTTTCATTTAGAAATTGCTAGTATTTACTAAGTAATTGCAAAGAAACAGCCAGTAATGCATTGAATTAGGAAATTTTGAAGTAGAAAGATTGAAATAATACTTTCTTTTAAAACAACCTTTGAGAATTTTTATTTTTTCTTAAATCAAAATATATTTGCATCTGTATAATCTAGTAATATCTATCTGATACACTAATGCTTTAAATCATTTAAATAAGAACATCTGCTGAATGAGTATATTCAAATCTGTTATGTTGGAATATAATTGTTTTGTGATTGCAATGTAATTTTATTTTAATTAATGCATATCATGACCTATTTCAAAATCTGTAATTTATTTTTTATCAGGGTTTTTCATACCTTATCTCTGTGTGTTCCCACAGACACATTTTACAACTGACTTGCGCCTCAAGGCAGAACATTGGGTTATAAACTCTATTCATCACATAAATTGTGATACCTGCGGTATTTCCTGTTGTTGTTGACTTCTGAGCCATGGCTTTTTCTGACCTGCTGGAGCAGGTTGGCAGCACAGGGCGCTTCCAGGTCCTGCATGTCACCCTGTTGAGTATGCCCATCCTGATGATGGCCAGCCATAACCTGCTGCAGAATTTTGTGGCCGCTGTGCCACCGCACCACTGCGCCCCCCACGCCAACATTTCAATGTCCTCCATGAGTGCTGGGGACATGCTGCGGGCCACTGTGCCCTTGGGCACAAACGGCAAACCGGAACGCTGCAGACGCTACACACATCCTCAATGGCAGCTTCTGAGCAGCAACAGTTCAGAGAGCCTATGGGAAGAGGGTGTGGAGGAGATAGAGATGCAGAGTTGTGAGGATGGATGGTACTACAACGTGACAGAAATGAGTTCAACTATCATTACTGAGGTAAATGGTAAAAGGTCTAGCATCATTAATGCAATAATTTAATGATTTTTTTTAGATGCAACTTCTGATTGCAAAAACTTGGGGTAACAGCACTCTTTAAAATAAAGGATCCCAAAGGGGGTTTTGCAACAATGGCATTGAAGGACCATTTTGGTTCCCAAAAGAACCTTTCACTGTTAAGTTCTTCAAATATTTTTTTTTTTTCGTTGTGCCCATGCTGAAGAAATCAGTCTTAGGTAGCCTAAGGTCTTCCAGTCTGGTCACAGCTGGTTTATCAGGCTGGTTTTAGAGTATTTTTGATCACTTCTTTAGCTAGACGTGTTGGTCTGGTCAGGCTGGGAGACCAACCAGCTTGACCAGCTTAAACCCACTAAAACCATAGACTGGGTTTAGCTTTCTTTTTTTTTCCAGTAGGATTTTAACAATCTAAAGATCCTTTTCACCCTGCAAAAAACGTTTGCACTCTTAAAAATATAGGTGATGCAACAATTACAGTGTCACAGTGATGCAACAATTTTTGGTTCCTAGAATCTTTCAGTTAACATTTCTTAGTGTGAGGACTGGAGCATTTTAATAATCTAAAATAATGTTTTTCCACTATAAATAATTTTTGTCTGTCCACAGTGCTATATGCAAACAAGACACAGTCGTAATTCATGTGTCATTTTAATTGAATGTTTTTTTCTCTTTTAGTGGGACTTGGTTTGTGACCAGCGTGCCCTAAAGCAAATGAGTCAAACTACCTATATGGGAGGAGTCCTTGTGGGAGCAGTGATTTTTGGGGGACTTTCTGACAGGTGACAGCATTTACTATTAAATATGACAGCAACAACAATATTTAGAAACTCTATTATATTACACCTTCTGACCCAGAAATGCGGTAAAAATGTCTGTCTTCTAATGCAGGTTTGGCCGACGTGTTTTATTGTTGATCTCTAACCTGATGATGGCGGTTGGAGGAACATGTGCTGCCTTCTCCACCTCCTTGACCATGTTTTGCATATTCCGCGTTTGCTGTGGCATGGCCCTGTCTGGTGTGGTGCTTAACTCCTTCTCTCTAAGTGAGTACAGTGAATCAGGGTTGCCAGGTTTTCACAACAAACCCACCCAATCGCGTTTCGAGGGGGGTCCCCGTTAAAAATTGTGTTCTGGGAGTAAAATACTCGTTTTTTTGGCGGGGCTCCCGGGTAAAATTAGCATCTCAGGGGCTCAATATCGCCTTATTGGTGTTGCTTACCCGCTGACATGAAAACAACCCGCGACAACAATGTTAAAGGGATTCACCCAAAAATGAAAATTTTATGTTTATCTGCTTACCCCCAGGGCATCCAAGATGTAGGTGACTTTGTTTCTTCAGTAGAACACAAATTAAGATTTTTAACTCAAACTGTTGCAGTCTGTCAGTGATATAATGGAAGTGGATGGGAATCATGGCTTTGAGAGTCAAAAAAACATACACAAACAAAACCAAATTAAACACTGCAGCTCGTGACGATACACTGATGTGTAAAGACACGAAACAATTGTCTGTTTTTTTTTTACATATGATTCACCGCAATGTCCAAACTGTCCTGAGCACGTTCTCAACAGCCGGCGCGTGACGCATCTTCTTGCTTTATGGCGGATTGTAGACTTATAAGTGCATTACACATGCTGGCTGAAGAAGAAGACGCAAATACGCTAAGGACAGTTCGGAAATTGCGGTGAATCAGAGGTAAACGATATAAATACTGTTCAGTTTCTTGCACAGACTGTTCGTTTCGTGTCTTTACACATCAATGCATCGTTACGAGCCGCAGGGTTTAATTAGATTTTGTTTGTGTATGTTTTTTGACTCTCAAACCTTGATTCTCATTCTCTTATAATATATGACTGACAGACTGCAACGGTTTGAATTAAAAATCTTCGTTTGTGTTCTAATGAAGAAACAAAGTCACCTATACATCTTGGATGCCCTGGGGGTAAGCAGATAAACATAACATTTTCATTTTGGGGTGAATTATCCCTTTAAAGTAGCCCAATTTCGTGAGAAAACCGTGGACTTGGCAACACTGCAGTGGAAAACAGCTGTAAATTAGAGGTTGTCACCTATTCAATGTGTAGGGAAAAAAAAGCATTGCATTTGACTGACATTGTATTTGGCGACATCTTGTGGCATGTAGTGTCATTGTTTCTTCTCCTCAGTTGTTGAATGGATCCCCACGCGTGTGCGGACGGTGGTGGGCACAGGAACGGGCTACTGCTACACCACAGGCCAGCTGATCCTGGCAGCCGTCGCATACTGCATCAGAGACTGGCGCTGGCTCACACTGGCCGTCTCTCTGCCTTTCTATGTGTCCTTCCTCTACTCATGGTGCGTCTCTTGCTCACGAATGTGTCCACTTTTAAAATATGTTAAGTACATTACAAGTGCTGTCAGTTTTTGCTACATCTTTCTGAGTTACAAAACAAATACACTACAATTAAAAACTTTGGGTCAGTAAGTTTTTTTTTTAATTGTAATTCTTTTTTTTCCAGTAATGGCAAAGCTGAATTTTTAAGCAGCCACTATTTCAGTCATCACAAGATGCTTCAGAAATCATTTGAATATCCGTATATTGTGCTCAAGAAACTTTATTATTATTATTATTATTATTATTATTATTATTATTATTATCAATGTTGAAAAGGGTTGTGTATGTTTGTGGAAACTGATCATTGTGTATGTTTGTGGAAACTGATCTTTTTTTTTTTTAAATTTAAGAATTTTTTTTTTATACAAATAATTTATAACAATGTAAAAATCTTTACTGACACTTTTGTTCAATTTCTGAATATATATATATATATATATATATATATATATACATATATATAAATAGCCATAAATAAATGTTATTTAATTATTATTTCAATTATTTGCTACTTAATAATATTAATTTATTTAAAAGATTAAACACTAATATACATTACCGTATATATATATATATATATATATATATATATATATATATATATATATATATATATATATATAATACTCTTTGTAAGAAGTCATCCACTTGAAAATCTGTGTATACTTGGCATATATGTGACCCTGGACCAGTCATAAGTTGCATGGGTATATTTGTAGCAGTAACCAAAAATACATTGTATGGGTCAAAATTATCGATGTTCAATGAAGATATTTCATAAATTTCCTATTGTAAATATATCAAAACCTAATTTTGGATTAGTAGTATGCATTGCTTAGAACTTCATTTGGACAACTTTAAATGCGATTTTCTCAATATTTTGATTTTTTTGCACCCTCAGATTTTCAAATAGTTGTATCTCGGGCAAATATTGTCCTATCCCAACAAACCATACATCAATGGAAAGCTTAAGCTTTTTCTATTTATTCAGCTTTCAGATGATGTATAAATCTTATTTTAAAAAAATTGACCCTTATGACTGATTTTGTGGTCCAGGGTCCCATATATAGTAATATGGGATCTGATGCAGTGGATTCAAGTCACATTATTATCTTCTGCAGGTGGTTCTTAGAGTCTGCTCGGTGGCTGGTCCTGACCAAGAGATCAGAGCAGGCAGTGAAAAACCTCAAAACGGTAGCTCGCATAAATGGACGGCGTGCAGAAGCTGACAAAATCAACCTTGAGGTATGACATTATGCACTGCATGACATATCAATTTCAGCTTCGCCCGGGCCATTCCGAATGCTTATTCTATTGTGGTTGTGCATGCAGATGTTGCAAGAGTCCATGAAGAAGGAGATAGACTGTTCAAAGGGGTCTTACAGCGCTCTAGACCTCCTGCGCACATCTTCAATGAGAACCATCACCGTGTGCCTCAGCGCAGTCTGGTCAGTCACTCAATCCTAGCATTTCAATCAGTACCAACCAGCATTTGAAAGCGACCACACTTTTGACCTTTGAACTGTAACATCTTAGGTTCTCAACCAGCTTCGCCTACTACGGCCTCTCCATGGATCTGCAGAAATTTGGGGTCAGCATTTACCTTATCCAGATCATCTTTGGCGCGGTGGATATACCAGCCAAAATCTTGGTTACGATATCCATGAGCATGTTAGGACGAAGACCATCTCAGTGCGGAGCTCTTGTACTGGCTGGCGTAATGATACTCATTAATCTTCTGGTGCCTTATGGTGAGAATTTGAGCCTTGTTGGCAATAGAGCACAGTAATAATAAAACTGCAGTCTCATTGTCACCTGGGGTCATTAGTTTTCAATAGCTGTTATTCCAGTGAGATCTGGAGGTTTATCTGTCCTTCAATATCACAGAAATCGAGACCCTGGCATGTGAGTTTGATGATCGTATATCTTTGTATACGTGACTCTTTTTTTTGTGCATGTGCAGACCTGCAAGTGTTACGCACCAGTCTGGCAGTGATAGGGAAGGGCTGCCTGGCTGCATCCTTCAGCTGCTGTTACCTGTACTCTGGAGAGCTGTATCCCACAGTCATCCGGTAATTAACTAGTGTCAGCATCATCCTAAAACAACAACAATTACCTATAATTCAGTTTAATCGCTCTTGTCCACAAGGTCGAAACCATGTCTTGGACATTGGGGGTGTGGGGTAGTAATAGTCTTAAATAAATAAATAATTGAAGTGGATTTAAGAGGATAAAGAAAAAGAAAGTAGAAGAGTAATTAAAATGATTTGTCAAGCAATCAATTTGAACAGCTGCAATATTTTTTTTTTTCAAAAGTGATTGTGTGCATATTTCGAAAGAAAAATATTAATTCAATTATAGTTCAAACTGATTACTTTTTGACAAGAATCTCATACTATTTTTCAGAATAAGTGATGTCAACTTATTTCATTTTCTTCTGTGTCCTCTCAGTCAAAACGGAATGGGATGTGTGTCCATGATGGCTCGGATTGGAGCGATGGTGGCCCCCATGGTGCTGCTTCTTGGGGAGGATTTTCCATGGCTGCCTGGTTTTATCTACGGAGGAGCTCCGATTCTCAGTGGGATCTTCGCCTTCTTTCTCCCAGAAACCCTTGCACAACCTTTGCCTGATACTATCCAGGATGTGGATGACAGGTAAGCTGGTGGAGGCCTGATTCACATAAAATTTTTGTGCTGGTTGGATCTGATTCGCAAGACATGATGCAACTTATATCGCAAGAGAATGTTGCATCAGAAGTTAAAGTGTAAGTGACATGAGCGAAGTATCATGTGTAAATGGGTAACCATAACATGTTTTTCAACTCTTTCACTTATTACAGAGGTTTTGCATGGAAAAAACCCAAAAGATTACCCGAAAAAGAGGATTTGGCCATGAAGGATCCCAGCTGTGTCCCCCTGAAAGAGTCTGTCTGAGATGGTCACTTTACAGCAACTAAAACAGTATTGGAACACACAACCACAGATGATCATTGCCATACAAAAGAGAAATTTCAAGTTAATATGATAAAAACAACCAAAGGTTATGAAGGAGTTTCCTTGAATTTGAATGATAAATGGTGTGGAGTATCTTCTTATTTTTTTCTGACTGTAATTAATATGTTAAAAATATTATTTACTTGTACAAAGAGAGAGAAATAGTGCCTTGAATTGAGCTTTTCGCTCTTTAGAAATCTTTTACTGTTTTATATACTGTATATATAAGTAGGTTTGTGGATTTTTTTGTTTATTACATGAATAATGTAAAGAAATAAAGCAACCGAGAACACAAATTGATTGTAAAAGATTGTGGTTTGTGTTTGTTATTTTAAAATACCTATATGCTCTTATGTAGTGTGTAAAACGAATCCAAAGTATGAACAAATATCTATTATTTTGTAAAACAATTACGGTGCATGTCACTGTCATTAGCTTGTTGACACGTAATGGCTGATTACATAAACTTGCCGGCAAATTAAATTGTTATTTTGTATTTAAGTATTAAGAAGTCAGTAAATAAACGAGTGAAACCAAAGCAGTGGTTGCATGCTGATTTCAGTAGATTAAATGTTTAAATCAGGACTAATTTCATAAAATTTTCATTAGATTTTTTCATAAATTCTATCCTTCTAACAAATATTCCAATATACTGTAGAACCTTGTCACAGACAGTGATGACATTTCCATAGTTATTACCATCATAAATCTCCCAAAGTTTTCATTAAAAAATAATAAACAAACATTTATAATGCTATACTTTGTTAATTACCATGGCATTAAATTAGTAAACAATGCTGCAAGAGTATATATCTAATACAGCGGCAGAGGAAGAGATAATAAATTTGACTTTTTTTTTTTTAATTGTTGAAACTGCTGTGGATTTTTTGCAAATGGGAATGCAAAAATTCTATTTTCTGCAGTCTCATTCACTAATATAAAAGTCTAGTCATTTGATGACTGCAGCTTCTGAACTACACAAATATGAAAAAGGCCTTCTGTCACATATTTATAAAAGCTTTTGTCTTGAGTAAAGAAGGGGACACTAATAGTGGGATACAAGAGTCAATAATAATGAAAGAGGATTTGAACAAATGAACTGAGTCCTCAAAAAAAAAAAAAAAAAAAAAAAAAAAACTTTTTTCATGATTAAAAATATGGATTGTAAATATTCCTTCACTTTTCTGTCAAATCTGCACTGTCATATCTAACCCAAGCATAAAAATACAATATTTTAGCAAAAACAGTAGTTTGATATCTTTTACTTTTTTCACTGTGTTATTGTTTGTGCTTCATAACTAAATACTTTTTTTAACGTATTTGAAAATCCACTAAATGGTCTATAACATTTAGTTATAGACTCCTAATGTGGCAACTTACAACAAACTGTGATGAATAAGTTGTTCATAA
The DNA here is from genome assembly GCA_024542945.1 of allo-octoploid hybrid of Carassius auratus x Cyprinus carpio. NCBI lineage: Eukaryota > Metazoa > Chordata > Actinopteri > Cypriniformes > allo-octoploid hybrid of Carassius auratus x Cyprinus carpio. Next base: position 14,831,693 of record CM045070.1, read on the forward strand.
AGGGTCTATGTGTGTAAAACAAACTTTTTCCCCCTAAACTTTTTCTAGGCAAGACTATGTCAATGCTTATACAGAAAACTTGATAACCAGACCTGAAAATTGTGAAAACTAGGACAATTATAACATTAAAATGTGTTAATTTGTTTTGTTTTTTTTGACACAGGTAGGCCTATGCATGATGCAACTGAAAGAATTAAGAAGAAAAAAAAATTGCCTTGGTTCAAACCTAAAAATTTGCCCCACGTCCTGTGAATTTTGGGTGATGGCATTGCATTTAGTCCTTAGTAGTTTAACAATAAATATCCTTTAATAGTAAACAGACAAGGATGAATGAATTACTTTTGTGTCAGCTGGCACATATTACTACTCTAGGCTCATCAGGTTATTATGAAGCCAGATTATGAAAGAGGCAAAAGATTGTTCAGTGACCATTTAACTATACATGACGAAAAAACTGTCACTGTTACATAACTACACGAATGAAATGAATAATATTAACGTATAACTGGTGTCGGTGCAAGATTGTTTATTTTTAACAGACTAACTAAAAATGGTTTACGCGCAAAAAAACTACAACTCCCAAGCTTGCGGGTGTTACCCATGAGCGCTTGCTGCAGTCTTGCCGCACATTCCGGTGTCCTTTACCTCTTCCTGTTCATTACACACACTCGATTTCAGAGGATCAAGATGTCTGTACTTCTGCGGGGAATCGCTCGTATCCGCGCCGCTCCGGTTCTGCGGGGATCAGCCATCACCCAGCGAGCCAACCTCACCACGCGCCCTGCCAAGGATAGCTTTGGGCCCGTTGTGAGTATCTGTAGAGCGCTGGTTGTTTCCTCTGCAGCTCGTGAAGGGCAGGCCATGATCTCCTTGACATTCACCTTTAGACTCACTGATGATCGGAAACATTATATACAGCCATAAAAGTCCGTTTAGTTTGAGTATAGCTCTAATCCAGGTGTTGACTACCAATAGATAATTTTTGTACCTTCGCATTGGTTTTTGATTTATGGAATGAAACGTTAGCTAAACCCTTCTCGGCCAATCGCGGTTATATATAGAAGGTCGTGGTGCTGACAGGTGATAGATAGTGAACTGAATCTCCAGTTTGAAGTTATGTTCAATTTTACTATAAAGAGTACGTAAAATTAATTTAATACTCGTTTTAAAGGTCATTTTGTTTATGTTTTGAGCTATTTAGGAAACCGGGCATCACAAATAAGCTTCCGCTAAGAAAAATAATCCATTATTTACAATGCAGAAAACAACCTTGTCTGTCAGTAAGACAATACTGCAACAAAAGTTATGTATATCCTCAATGTTTCGGGTTATGCACACCCTCCATCCAATCAAGTATTTCTCTAACTGCAACTGTTTCTGCTCAACATGTCAAAATTATTAACAAAGATCTTGAATTTGTAGTCTCAGTAGTTGTTTTGAGTTGTATATATGGCACCGTTTAGCTTGTATTTATATCAAAAGAGACTGTGGAGTGATGGCAGAAATATTAAAGCACCTGTATGTTGCTGTGAACGGTTAATAAATCAGTTTTTAGCATTTACATCTCTAACAGCTCTTTGGTTCTTGTGTCTGTTTTCACAGGAGACAGCAGTTGGTCTGACTGCATTTTCTTTTACCATCCTGGCACCATCTGGGTGGGTCCTGGCCAACCTGGAAAACTACAAAAAGAAGGACGCTGCTGAGTGATCCACTTGTCATGGACTGAACGCAGTTTGTCTGGTTTTATTGCTTTTAACATGTTGGGACCACCATCTCACAGACCTCCAGTTTACCTAATCAGCGGAACAATTTGTCTCCTTTGAGCCGCCCTACTACCTCTCCATGCGACCGTTTCCTTTCCTCCAGACACTCCGGTCTTTGTTACACCGAGCTGTTTGCTCCCTCTTACCAACTGTGTGATAATGTAATCATGGGTGATTCAATTCTCCCTACCTGGAGATGTTACAGTTGAAATAAACCATTATTTAAATCTTAAATTCTTTGTCTCTCTCTGTTTTCCATTACTTTTGTGACAATACTGGAAAAAGATATAAGAGGTTATATGAGTCAAAGCACCTTAAGTGTCATCTTAAAACATATCAAGCAAAAATAAATGTCATACCATTAAATTATTTTTTAAATAAAGGTTAAATAGTTATACATGTGAGGGTGAAATAATAGGTTTGACATTTTAAATCTTGTGTTCTAGCAATTCAGTGAATTAACTTTACTCAGTAACTCAGAAAGGCTTGTACATCAAATATAAGATTATTGATAGAATCTTGCACTTAATAAATAATATATTTGGTCTGATAAAATGTTGCATACAGATAGTTCTTCAAAATACGGTGTCAAAACATACATGTCCCTTGAGTTTTCAGTCATAAAAAGATTTCATATAATCAAAAAGCTCCATAACTGGTGGCTGTTTGCAACCCTGGCGTGCACATTTTTTAATTGTCTCCTTTTAATACACCTGATTAATAATTTGGAAAGAATCCCATTAACTGAACTGATTGTCACATGGCATCATTATATATTTAACATTTTATTAAAATGATAATCTATAACATTTTGTATATTATTTAGCATACACATAGAAATATAACTCTTTAGCGTTTTTTTTTTCAGAAATATTTGAGAATGATTTAATGGTACGATGTATTTATTTTAGTTCGATATATTAATTTGTTTTAAGGTGACGCTTAGAAAATTAATTATCTATGAGAGTTTGTCACTGGTGACTTGCCTGGTTCGTGAAAAAATAAGTTATTTTTAATTATTAATAATTATGTCAAAATGTATACTTACCATCAGCTTTTATGGCAGTAAACTGAACTCAATTCAAAACATGCACATTCACAAAGGCAACGATTTTTAACACATATAAAACAAAAGGAGTGATCAGTGAAGAATCTCAACCGGAAGTGGGTTCATCTCCAGCGGTTCCAATCAATCAGGTGACCGGAAATGACTGTTGAGCATGAACATGGCGGAAGAGCAACAGCAGGAGATCTCTCAAAAAGAGGCTGACGGTGAGAATTACTTTACCGCAATTTGGCCAGAACTAACTTCTATTTGTATCGGTTTGCACATGCGGATGTTGTTTTGAGCTGAGTGAAGCGCACGAGCTGATGGGATGAGAAGCTGGCGCTTTGCTAACCTGCTAACAACAATAGCCGAGAGTTCATTGTTTATGTTTTAAAGCTCTTCAGTTTCCGTGTCCAGATCTGTATAATATGATATATAACGTTACGACCATTAGCGTTATATAAACATTTAATAAAATAAAATGCTCTGAAGTGTGACACCTAAGCGTTAAAAAAAAACAATGCACTGTGAAAACAAATGTAAAAATACCATTACACTCATAGTAACAGCAATAATACTGTTTATGAATGATCATGTACAATTATGTTTTTTGCCCGTTGTCAAGTAATAGGCAAAACTGACGATATTTTACACTTAATTGTGCTTGTTGTTTGACAGGGCTGAATTGTCTTGCATATGATGAAGCCATTGTTGCACAGCAAGATAAGATTCAGCAAGAGGTAATTGAGTCATAATTTTAATAATGTGTATTTTTATAACGTTCTGTGATGCTTTATAACTTACACACGTTGATTCTCTAGTAAAAAAAGTATTTCAATGCACTCAACAGGTGAAGATACAATTCAAAGAAATGTATTAAAACCAGGGTTGTTATAATTAAGTAAAACTAAACCCATAAAACATATTTTATATTTTAAATATTTCATTTTATTTTTCTCAGCTAGTTGCCAAGGAAACATTTCTCATTTATTTTGTAAAAAATATTTGTATTAACTAAAACTAAAATAAAATGAATAAAAACTATATAGACATTTTTTTAAAAAAATAAATAAAACAAAAAACACTAAAGCTTTAAATAAAATTTAAGTTACAAAAAAAAAAAAAAAATATGAACAAAACTGAAATAGTATAGTGATACTAAAATGGAATTCATTTTTTAAAAGGTGTGGGAACCGTGGTTATTTTTGCATTTAAGCCTCATATACATGTATTTTATATATGCACACGGTGCTGCTCATTAAGTTTCACTCTTTAACCCATCCTGAATGTCATCGTAGATAGCAACCAGTATTCCTCTGGTGTCAGAAAGACAGGTCCTGTCTGTCCTTAAGCGAGAGTATGCGGACGATGACACCATTTACCAGCAGAAGATAAGAGTAAGTGAACTCTTTCAATAATGAATGAATGTTTATGGAATGTTATGCATTAATTATTATTATGCACTTATCTTTGATCTCCGTTATCTTATCAGAGCATATAATGTTTATTTATGCACAAATATATTCAAGCAGAGAAATCCCAGTCTCTGATTGTTATTTAGTTATTTGTTATTGTTTTTTCAACAGGACTTGCAGAAGAAGTACTCCTCTATACGCAAAACACGGCCAGATGGGAACTGTTTCTACAGAGCTTTTGGTTTCTCACATCTGGAGTCTTTACTTGAAGACAGCAAAGAATTGCATAGGTGAGCACCTGCCAGCCTACATTCAGACGAATAAACATTGTTTATTGCCTTGGTTGAATAAATGATTCCCACTCTACAAAACTGGATATTAAACATTAAATATGTTCTTAACAACACTAATTGTTTTACATCATGCAGTTTACAGTTTCAGTGTGGACAGACAAACTATTTGTTGTGTCAAGCCTGATAAGATCATTTACATGAAAGTATGGGGAGAACATAATGGTCTGAAGTAGCTTGTGTAACCTTGAGTACATTCCTCTAAGACTCTGTTTGGTTGTGCTTGCTTGGCAGATTCAAGGCTATTGCTGCCAAGAGTAAACAGGATCTGGTGAGCCAAGGTTTCACAGAATTCACCATTGAAGATTTTCACAACACAGTAAGTCTTTGGAAGAATATGAACTGAGGCTGATGATACACTGGGCAACTTCTTGAGCAATGTGACCATTAGAAGATCGATATGTCATGCCGTGACCTCTATATAAATTAGAATTTTTTTTTATGGTGAGTTTGTTTTAAGAAAACATGCCACTGAACATGACATCATATCATGACTTTTGTAGTGTTCAAAGAAATGTGTGACCATGGCTTGAGTTTGATGTAAAATGAATTTCCTCTTGTTCACTGTAGTTCATGGACCTGATTGAGACTTGTGATAAGCAACCGTCTGTAGGTGAGCTGCTCAGCTCCTTTAATGAGCAGAGCGTGTCTGATTATCTTGTGGTCTATCTGCGGCTGGTGACCTCTGGGTACCTGCAGCGAGAGGAAGACTTCTTCCAGCACTTCATCGAGGGCGGCCGCACCGTTCGAGAGTTTTGCCAACAGGTGACACTGAACAACGCGTCATTTCTGACTGGCTTGTGTTGTAATTTTGAAGATGTGATTAAATTTCATCCAGTTCTTGTAGGGTAAGCTGGTCTTCAATGACTTTGCAACATTTTAAACCAACATGCCATTCTGTTTTGGCCAGGAGGTGGAGCCCATGTCCAAAGAGAGTGACCACATTCATATTATAGCTCTGGCTCAGGCTTTAAACGTGTGCATCCAGGTGGAGTACATGGATCGAGGAGAGGGAGGAACGGTCAATCACCACATCTTTCCTGAAGACGGAGAGCCCAAGGTTTTCCTCCTCTACCGACCGGGCCACTACGACATCCTGTACAAATAACAGATCTGCACCTACTGCTGCTAAGGCCTCGTCTGTTTCTGTGCTGTGGGTTTGACTCTAAACTCTAACCTGTGAAATGTGAACACGAGAGCCGAGCACTCAACTTTGCAAATTCCTGTCAAAACCCCCTAAAGACTTTTTAAAGAATTTTGGAGAATCTGTTAAAACAGGCACTGGACATTGTACAGTTTTCTTTGAATAACCTGCATCTTTTTTTTCTTCTTTTTTTCAGTTGTATATACAGTATATGGTTATTTCATTTAGTTAGTGTTTGTTTTTTTGGTTTGCTTCTTGTAGTTGAAAACTGCCTGTCATTTGTGATAGGAATGGAATTGCTTTACCACGTTTGACTGTATTTGACTTTCATGAGAATAAAAATAACTTGCAGTAGTCATAGTTTGGATAGCCACATTATTGTTTAATGTGTGTAGGTTTCAACAGAAATGTAATATTTAAATCAAAAATGCTGTGTCCATACTGCAATTTAAGCTGGACATGCACTGACAAAAACCCACGTGGTTCCTCTCACAGCAGACTGATGAAGGATCTTGCCCCAACACCTCCTTTGGCTGGCAGCACTTTCACAGAATCACAGAATGAAGGAGGGATGAAGACGTTTGGGTCCTCGATTCCCTCCACTAGGTCAAAGAAGCTACAGAAAGAAGAAATGGGTTAACAAATCTTGTCTTACATGTTGGTCTTTAGATGCTTTTGACTTTTAATTTGCATCTAAGAATTTATTGATCCATGGGGGGTAATCAAGGTATTAAACATGAAATGCAAGGACAAAAACAAATGGGTGGAAGTAAATAATTGGTAATTAGAAGAAACACAATCCAAAATGGTGAGATAAACAAGAAAGAGTGTGCCATTGGGGTTTATACACTACCATTCTAAAAGTATGGCATCGTAAAGATTTTTAATTTAAGAAGTCTCTTATGCTCATCAAAGTTGCATTTATTTGATCAAAAATATTGAAAAAATATAGTAATATTATAAAATATTATGGCAATTTAAAATAATAGTTTACTATTTTATATACTTTAAAACAATTTATTCCTGTGATGAAATTTGAGCATCATTACTCCAGTCTTCAGTGTCACATGATCCTTTGGAAATCATTCTAATATGCTGATTCATTATCAATGTTGGAAACTGTTTTTGCTGCTTAATATTATTTTGGAACCTGTGATATACAGTACAGGTTAAAAGTTTGGAAACATTACTATTTTTAATGTTTTTGAAAGAAGTCTCTGCTCATCAAGCCTGCATTTATTTGATCTAAAATACAGAAAAAACAGTAATATTGTGAAATATTATTACAACTTAAAATAATAGTTTTCTATTTGAATATACTTTTAAAAAAAAATAATTTATTCCTGTGATGCAAAGCTGAATTTTCAGCATCATTACTCCAGCCTTCAGTGTCACATGTAACATCCAGTCTATCACATGATCATTTAGAAATCATTCTAATATTCTGATTTATTATGAGTGTTGGAAACAGTTCTGCTGTCTAATATATTTGATGAATAAAAGGTTAAAAAGAACTGCATTTATTAAAAAAAAAAAATTATATTAATATATATTCTAATAATATATTTTCTTTACTATCACTTTTTATCAATTTAACACATCCTTGCTGAATAAAAGTATTGATTTTATTTAAAAAAAAAAGAAAGAAAAAAAAAATTACTGACCCCAAATTACTGACCAGTAGTGTATATTGTTATTACAAAATATTTATATTTTAAAAACATAGCTTCTTTTTTTTTTTTTTTCATCAAAGTGTCCTAAAAAAGTATCACATGTTCTGAAAAAATATTAAGCAGCAGAACTGTTTCCAACTTTGATAATGAATCATCATATTAGAATGATTTCTAAAGGATCATGTGATAATGATCCTAAAAATTCAGCTTTGCATCACAGAAATAAATGATAATTTAAAGTATAATAAATTTAAAAACAATTATTTTAAATTGTAATAATATATCACAATATTACATTTTTTTCTGCATTTTTGATCAAATAAATGCAGGCTTGATGAGCAGAAGAAACTTCTTTCAAAAACATTAAAAATAGTAATGTTTCCAAACTTTTGACCTGTACTGTATACATATACAGTATATATATATATATATATATATATATATATATATATATATATATATATATATATATATATATATTCAGGATTCTTTGATGAATAAAAGTAAAAAAGAACAGCATTTATTGAAAAAAAATCTTTTGTAACAATATACACTACCATCCAAAGGTTTTTTTTTAAAGATTTTTTAAAGATTTTTTTTAAAGATTTTTTTGTTTTATCAAGGATGTGTTAAATGTATTAAAAAAGTATGACAGGTTCCAAAAAAATTTTAAACAGCACAACCGTTTCCAACATTGAAAATAAATTAGCATATTGAGCAATGATTTCTGAAGCATCATGCGACACTGAAGACTGGAGTAATGGAAGATGAAAATTCAGCTTAGCTTAGCATCACATGAATAATATATATATATATATATATATATATATATATATATATATATATATATATATATATATATATATATATATATATATTTCCAGTACATTAAAATAGAAAAATGTTATTTTAAATTGTAATAATCTTACTGATCCCAAACTTATGAACAGCAGTTTGTGTGTGTGTGTGTGTATATATATATATATATATATATATATATATATATATATATATATACATACATATATATATATATATGTACAGATGTCCTGTATTTCAATATAAATGTTTACTCAGAGACTTTTAAGGTTATGTTTGCATCTAAGAGCAATTCAACATCTTTGTCATTGTCATTGAAAACAACAACAACAACAACAAAAAAATCTCATGCTTGAGGAAATCTTGTACAGCATTCATGAAGCACACATTTTGTTTTATTCATGTGCATGTTATTCTTGCATGAAGACGGCCTTGATCAGAGGAAGAGGAAAGGCAATGTTAACACGTTTAACTGTTTAAGAGAGTCACTGTTGCATAATCTCCTGTTGTTGTTCTTCAGTATAGTACAAATGTGGTTAGGTTAAGGACAAGATTGCAGACTAGATTACAGAAGTATTATCCATGGGTTTTGGGTTTTAATGAAAAGCAGAGTTAAACATGGTTACAGTCTGGGACAGGTCAGCCTTACTTTGTCTGTTCAGCCTACTTGACTAACCTGGTCATGGCGCTTAATTCCCCTTTCTGTGTGAAATCGAGGGTGTAGAGAGGCACACAGCCAAGCGCAGTGAAGGTCAGCAGGTAGTGTTCTGCAGAGAAAAAGACCAAGAACATAAGCCAAAGCAAGGGAAGGGAATTTTATATTGGTTTATTACACTTGATTCTGATTGGTCAATTGCGCCATCCAGCGGTATGTTATTCCCAGATAACAACCGCCAAATTGAATAACACACCGCTCATCCGGGTTCTAGTCGAGTTATCTTGACCGGTACTTATATGCTTAACGAGTCACTCCGCTATCATTTACTGTCTGGCTCCATCTTGTGACTGAAAACATTTAACCACACTTGTTACAATGGAAAACTTCAGCATTAATTTCAACATATATGGTAAAATCAAATCTTTTTAGCCGTGTAATAAGTGGGATAATGTACATCCAGCCAGTTGTTATCTTAGAATAACCCCCTTCAGGGTACATTATCCCTTACTTAACCTAAAATGTGAAGCAAATTATCCATACACACGCATAAAACACTTTACTTAAGGAACCAGTTCTCACTATGAACTAATTTCTTATTAGCATTATACGTATCGATTTAAAAACACATATTAATGCCTTATTCTGCATGACCATATTTTAGAGCACTTAATTCTACCTCATACCTAAACTTAAAACTTAATAACTACCTTACTATCCACTAATAAGCAGCAAATTAGGAGTTTATTAAGGCAGTTAATATGTAGTTAATAGTACCCACATGGAAAGAACCTATATGTGGATATATGAAACCTATATGCAGTGTATATGCACATATATGCTGCATATATGCGTATATATGCCACATATAGGCAAAATTGAGGTGCATATATGTGCATATACAGGAAATATAGGTCTCCTGTATTGCTTCTTCATATCCACATATAAGCCCTATACATACAAGATATGTCTTCTATATAGCTTATGGCAGGATCTGGTCATTTTGTAGCTCATATCTCATTTTTGACTGTCATACATAATGCCTAGCTCATATTTTCTATTATCAAGGCAAAAACCAAGAATTAACGAAAAAATTATGCAAGAACTTATGTATGTGCGAACAATGGAATATATATTAGTATAGACCAAAAACAGAAGACAAAATTACATCAGACTATTACAAAAGTATTTATTTTCCTGCAATTTTTCATAAATTAAAATAAAACTAAATGAACTCGGTTAAAATCTTCCTGTCAGTCTTTAATTATTTAAACAATTTATTATATTTAATTGCTAATTATACAAATGATTATAGTGTGGAAATATTAGTCTTTAAAGTTGAAAACAATTAGAAAGTTGAAATAATTGTCACATTTTTACGATTAATCAATTAATCGCATTCAAAATAAAAGTTTATGATTACATACTATATGTCTATACTGTGTACAGTATATATATAAATATACACACATATATGTTGGCCTATATATTTAAAAAATGTGTATGTATATATAGTTACTTGCATATCATTTATATTATTTTTCCCTACTATATGTATGTGTGTGTGTATTTATATATACATAAATATACACAGTACACACACCTAGTTTGTAAACAATCATTTATTTTGAATGCAATTAATTGCGATTAATCTTTTTGCAGCCCTAATTTTTATACATTTGTGTTATAGCCAGTGCTGGGTGTTAAAAACCTGACTGAGAATCATCATGCAGCATAACGGCACACGTTACCTTGTGTTTCCTCCCATGTTCCATTCCAGTTATTGACCAGCAGTCCTTGTCCTGGTAAAGAGCTGCTACCCAGGACCAATTGATTCAGGAAATGGGCATCATGGGGAACCCCAATATGTCTGAATGGTTCCTTTAATGCTGTCTTAATGCAAGTTTGGTTGTGGTAGTGGATCTGATAGCTGACTCCCTGTTAAGAGTCACATTAGAAAGAGTCAGCAACCCAATGATGAATTTTTATTAAATTTATGTTTTGCTATTTATCCTTAAACTGTGGTACTTTACCTCTTTGAAGAGCAGAAGGTTGTCAACAAAGAAGGTCTGGTTGCCATCTTTTCCAGCTGCTAGAACTCTGACATTCTGTCCAAAGGCATCATAGGAGAATTTCTCAAAAACATGTAAGTGGTGGCCAGGGATGAACTATGTTGGAGAGAAAGCGAGAGAACACTGTCACATAACTCACAGATAGACTTTGAATGAGTTGTTTTTGTATTTTTTGTTTTTTTGTAGAGATAAGCCAACTGTAAAGGAAGTAAGAGCCAACTTTATATTGAAACATTCATGCCAAATTGACAAGTTTCCTTGACGAACTTTCTATTTTTTCGGACACAATAGTTAAATATGCTTGTCAAGATGGCCCACTTACCGCAGACAGTGCCCCCTCAAGCAAAGGTGGAGACTCTGGAAGTCAAGAGAGAGTGAAAAGGTTTATTTAGACTTCTCAAAGGATCGAAAACAAGCTTAATTTTATTTTATTTTTCGTTCTTTCAACTGCTAAAGCTCTATAAAGTTTACTACAATGTGCAGGCAAAAGACAACAGGTAAAAAGGTCTTACTGCAGGGTTCAGGCTTCTGTGCACAGCTGCTGAGAATCAGGCTCAGGCAAACTGGGATCAGAAACAGGATCTTCATTGTTATTATGGAGTGCTGGCAAACAGGAGCCAAAGCGACTAGCAGCAGTGTTTCCAAGTCCGGCTCTTTTTATATCGTCAGTTCCGGATCATCAGTCCGTGTTTTCAGTCTCACTGGGCCTTCTGGGTATCTGGCCAGTGCTTCAGTTCAACAGGAGTCTTAAAGGTGGTAAAACAATTTAACTGTATGTAATACTTGGAATATCAGTCCTAATGTGAGTGCGAAATAGAATGAAAATTCTATATTTTTTGAAGTTCCAATAATTGGAAATACTGCCAGGTGTCTGTGCACATAATGGGGGACAGGTAAAACCTGAAGTGGAGTACAACTCACCTTAGTCACATGATGAAGACTCAGCATATTATGAACTCAGATTTGCTTGCCACAGGTCAATGTTCAAGTACAGGTGCTAGTCATATAATAATTTACTGAGAAAAACAAGATCATCTGATGACATTAAAAACTAAAATAAATTGTTGCACTCAGCAAAAACTGACACAACCTAATGATTATAACTTTCCAAAAAGCATTTATAGGCTAAAAAAAACCCTTCTAAATTATCCTAAGCAGATTTGCTTTTCTCTGCTTGGTGCAGGATTCTGGCTTGCTGGTTTTGGTTTTGGGTTAAACCCAAACCCAGCTAAGACCAGCAAATCATCATAAACAATTTTTAATTTTTTTTTTTTTTTTTTTTTTTTTTCAGTAGGAAACCTGTTAACAGCTTTTATTATATGGCTTTCTGAAAGACTTGATTCTGATTGGTCAATCACAGAAACCAGCCATTTGATGTTTTCTAAAATTCACAGCTGTACCAAGAAAAGTAAAGTAGCAAAGAAAACAAAAAAGCAAAACTTCTTCTTAATGTAACATAAATACCCATGCCATTCCACTGCCAACGTAAATAACATTCTGACAGCTGTCCATCTGAAGTTTACCGGGGTAAGTAAGGGTGAATCAAGCCTCGGCATGTTGAACACATTTAGTGACTGCACAGGGACACATCAAAGAAAACACTTAAAGGTTAAGTGCTTAATTTATAGAGTTCTCGTGTTCTCATGCACACACCTTTCCCTTTGACATACAGATGTATACAGTCTGGATTACTGTTTTGATTACTTTTTTACTGCAGTCAAAGTACGACAAACAGTTCATCTGTCAGGAGATCCATGCAACTCATATGACATTCGATGTGTCTTCTTTGATCACAGAAGCTGTAGACGGTTACTCATTGTTGGGTTCAAGAATAAACACATAGTAAGTTGAACATAATTTAGTTTGATATTTTATTTCATTCAATCTTTTGCATTAAATGGTCTGTAATTACAGTTTATCTGAATTCTTGGCAGGATCAAAGCATTATATTCAGGGTTTTAAAGCCAGAGTCACCAAACTGGTGATTTAGCACAGGTGAATCCCACACATTTCATTTCACATAACGTTTTATTATCGTAGACCTTTGAAGTTGCTGATGACTAGTGAGTGAGATCATTGGCAGAGTGTCCACTAAAGATCATTATAGTTAGATCTGGATGTTTCCTCTTCTTGCTCATTCAAACTCCGTTATAGCCCCTGTATTGTTATTAAATGTTGATTAAAAAAGGAAAAGCAGACAAGGATGGTTCAAGGGTTCAAGAAATGTGAAGTTTTATTTTGTTGTTGTTGTTAAAGAGTAAGTTCACCCATTTTCAACCAGTTTTCAACCTTTGTATTGTTTCAATGTCTGTATATAAATAAATTAACAATGTGTATTATTTTTTCTTTGTTACATGCACCAAGACTTATGACAGCTCCGAACTACAGATTGTACTTCTGCATTTTAGTATAGTGTAATTGAGCTCAGTGCATTATGGGTGTCGAAGTTTTTCTCTAGTCATGTAGTACCGATTTCAAAAGAAAACAAATGCATTTCTACTGCATGAGTAGCCAATTTTTATTAAAAGCCCATCTTGAATTGTCAGTGAATCAGCGAATTATCCCTGTAAAGCCTGTTATTAAAGGGTCAGTTCAACCAAAACTGAAATTTCCAGCATGACTTTATTTCTTTCGTGGAACATTAAAGATGATATGACTGATTTTTTTTTTTTTTTTTTTTTTTTTTTTTTTTTTATCTCCATATGTTAAAAATCAATGGTCAAAACCGTTTGGTTACCAACAGTCTTCAATATATATATTGAAGGGTTGGAATCATATGAGGTAAAAAGAATATATTTTAATTTTTAGCTGAACTGTCCCTTTAAAAGAGTTCTTGAAATGTAAAATGGCAGTAAAAGTGTTAAATGGTACCTTTGAGGTGGGACTCCTTTACAAGGAGGAGGACCGTAATTCCAGTGCATGAAATGTGCAAAACTCAGCTCCAAGTAAATGGCAAAGAGACTCTCTGAGAGTTTTAGCATGGTATTATACATGGCAGTGTTAACGTGTTTGGTCTTGGTGGAATAGATCTGCTATGCAGAGCAAGTACAGAGACTTACTACTGCCAATACATCCACAGACATTCTCCTGTGAGCATGTTAGGAATACTGGTTGCACATATAGCATATAAGAAATAATCCCTATACATGAATCACCCCGTAGCAGATCTATACAGGTGGAGCTGGGGAAGGTGGAGGGTTTCTGAAGCATGCTGAAACTTCTACAGCAAGCACTAGTCAAGTATTTCAATGTTGAGCAGCAAGATCATTGGCTGCTGATGCGAAAGAAAACAATCAGCTGTGCCATCAGCTGTGAATAATGACTGAGTTAGAACCTATCGGCCTACGCCATCTAGAGTTTCATGACAGAACTTTGCATTTAATTTTAATTATTTAATTATTTTATTTAATTATATTTAAAAGCAGTATATGTATATTGTATATGTATATCATACTGAATACATGACTACTATTTAAATGACATCTATTTAGTTATGGCATCAACCAGCAGGTAAAAAGTGTTTTACAAATATTTCACAATATATCACTTACTGTCACTTCCATGCCCCTTCCTGGTGTCCTCCACAGAAATTCTAATAAGTTTAAGTGAGTTTGGGGAGGTTTTGGTTTTTCTGACCAATTGGAGTTTTCAGGCAATCATCTGATATTTGAGGTTGGTGCCACTAGTGGGGCAAACATGACACACTTCACCTGCAAATAACCTAGCATATTCAATATGCGGGATGATTTAGATAACAGTTGTGTTACATTTGGCTTGGCCGCCAGGCTTTGTTCTCATGTGTTGAAATAACCTGTTTATTAAATGATTGATGCGTGCATTGCTTCATCACAGAGACACATGCGAACCATCAGATGCTGCACATCACATTTTCACATGCACCCTCTGCCACACTCCATCAGAGATCATTACGTTCTGCCATGAATCAATGGAACACGAAGCTGAAGCAAAAAGTTGTTGAGGCAGATCGTATGAAGCTCAGGCTGAAGATACTGAAGATCAGGAGCAGAGATCATGCCTCACAACTACAAAGAAAAAAAGTACTTTCATATGCAGCATCTGTGTTGTGTTTGGAGTGTAAGCTCTATTCAGCCTTTGTGTCATGATGAAGAGCAGCACAGGCAATTAAACGTGTAGAGATTGTAAAACACCCCTCACGTGTTGTTGTTCACTAATGACCATTAGGGATTTGTGAGTGGAAACATGCATCATCCTGTCATGTTTTCTTTGCCTTGCAATCAGAGAGCGTGATTATGACAGTTCATGTGTGGGAAAGTGTACAGCGTGTAATTAAGACGCACATCTTGAAGTTGGTGGGAAAGCAGTGTTTTTAAACCACTGGAAGTTTCCAGCTGTCTGAGCAGAAGATTGATCTCAGAGACACACCTGCTTCCCAGGATCGGATGGTCTTAGAAGACAAGTTAATGACTAATAATAGTGTCCATAATAAAAAAAGGGAAATGCTTTTAAAACACATCTACAAGTTCTTAGAAATGTACTCGTAGTATTCATGTTGGCTTTAGTATGGTTTTGAAAAACCATTTTCTAATAAAGTTTCAACGTAATGACTCTAAAAATATAATGTGGTGAACACATCTCAATCATTAATAAAAAAAAGAAAAAAGAAAAAAAAAGAAAAAAAAAGTGTCACCTGGATCCTAGTGTCCCCGTGAGAACCAACAGTGTCATCCAACAGGAGTGGACAGGAGGACAGAATGTGTGTGGTCTTTGCTTTAAATGCCTAACTCTTCACATGCACTGAGGTGTGTCTTGTTATTATTCTGAGCTCAGGTTAGAAAGAAGTTGGCAAGTCCGGTTCACAGATTTTGTTGACCTCAGTCTGTTCTGGAGGCATCATGTCTGTGCATGTTACAACATTAACGTTTAGATACCTTGTCAGTTGATGGCGTATTTATTTTCTTGTAGACTTTTTCCTCATTTTATGTAATTGGATGTTATCTTCATGTCAAGTCTAGTCACGTTAACTTTGTGTTTCCAGTTCTGGATCGATAGTATCAAGTTGTCAGGTTGTGAAAGCCTTTTATAACTCAAGGAAATCTTTACACAACTACATAGTAGTGATGCAAATGACATGCATGTATAGCGGGATCTTGTATTCACAGAGAAAAACAGGTTTGCTGGTCTTATCTGGTTATGGTGGTCTATTTAATGGCTTTAGAGGGCTTCTGGGCCCTGGTCAGCCAGGTTGTCCATGCTGTTTGTGTTCTATTTGTTTAAAGCATGACAAAAGCTTATTAAAACAATGATTCAAAATGTACTTTTAAATAAAAACTCTGCAGAGAGAGAGAGAGAGTTGACTGTAGCCATTGACTTCCATAGTATGGAAAAAAATACAATGGAAGTCAGTGGCTACCATCAACTGTTTGGTTACACACATTCTTTTGTGTTCAGCAAAGAAAATAAATTCATACAGGTTTGGAACAACATTAGGGTGAGTAAATGATGGCAGAATTAATGCTTTGGTGTGAACCAAAGTGTTTTTTTTTTAAATGCTACAAATGTACATTCAAAATAGTAAGTACACTTCTTTTTCACAAAGGCAGCTAGACCAGCATACCATCTTAAAGTGGATTAAGCAGTTATTTATGTTACTAGCAGATTGATCGTAAATGTTTGTATATGCACATTTTACAAAGCACTTTATCTCAAAATGACGTAAAAAGTTTGACTGTTTTGATTATGTTGTTTAATTTAATTTTAGATTTAATTTGATTTTACAGTCTCTTGCAACCTTACATACAGTCTGCTAAACTACACTGACATTTTAGTGTTGATTTAGTTTATTCTTGTTATAAAGTCAGAAATGAAATCTAAACATATTCCTTAACTCTACATCGCCAGGCATATTGTGAAGTAAATTTGCCAGTTAATGTGTCTGATATGTTTTGGTGCTGTATCTGAAATGAATGAGATCATGCTTTGGCTATCCAGCATTTGGCAATCAGTAGATGGGAACAGACAATGATGCCAAATCATCTGGGAAATGATTAGCACATTTTGAAGGTGAAGCAACATTTGGAAAGTTTGAGACCCAAACGCCTTTCATATCAGGTTATCATCTGGAGACTAATATTCCCTTTTCCGCACCTTCATCTTAAAATCAGAGCTCACCAGAGAGGAGAAAACCACAATGGCACCGTTCCAAACATGCACAGGCTGTTCTTCCACTCCTTTGAATGATTAGACATCATATCAAACTTCCCTTGTAGTGGAGGAACCACATCACTCCCTTAAATAAAACTCATAGGCAATCGGTTTATCATTATGATTGATACCTTTTTCCCTGACGTGAACGAATAAAGAATGGAGCTCATGCCAACAACGGTCTATTTCAATGATTCACTGTCCATTCAGGTAGTGAGAGACGTTCCCAAGGACATACAACCAGATTTTCAGTGTTGCTGCTTCCATGACGGAGGAAAGACAGATATGTATAAAATTTGATAACTGCCTTTGGCTCTAGAAACGAGGTGATATATTTCCTTCAGTCAATATACATCATTCTGTTTTTCCAATGTTCACCAACCCAGAATGCACTAAAACCAAAGACTCTCATGACAATTCATATAAGATTTGCTACACTGGTGGCAATAAAAGTACGTTTTAGTATGATCTGCTCACACCCTGCTGAAGATTTGGTTTTGCAAACAAATAAATTTTCATTCAGACCGTATGAGTTTATGAAATTGCCAACTCATATATTCACGAATTCTTACTGGTTGGCGAGTTTTCTTTGCAAAATGATAGGAACAAGTTTTAACCATTCCCCATAAAAAATAGAAGTTGCTTTAATGTCATGCAAACGTTCGAATTAGATGCACTGATACAAACTACAGCCACCAAGTGCCAAATTAATCTGAATTGTGCAAAAGTCCCTTGCAAGTTATCTGTAACATATCACTTTCTTGATACCTGCCAAATACTGGATGCAGTGAGCTTTTAAATTCAGCTCTTCGCATTAGAAAAAGTATGTGAACTCTAGATCAGTTTTTTACACTGTCGTTTCAAGACATTAGCACTTTTATGAAGTAACTGAGTTTAGAAAAATAAGGTCTTTCAGATGTTGTTTAATACTATACTGCTTTCACAACTACACGCATATGACAGTTAGAGATAACATACTCAGCCTGTTTTACTGCATTTGCCCTGTAGAATCAGGCAAGTAAATACCTCTCAAAGTTGTAAGCGTGAAACTTAAAACAGGTAGGCCGCAGTCCACCTACAATTAAGTTACCATGGAACGGTGTGTTCAAGTTTACTTGGCAGCTCCTCAACAATATAGTGAGGCATATGTTTCATGTTTAGGCATGTCAGGATTGACCAAAGAGTGCAGAAACACATAAAACTGAGAGCTGATCAGGGTCATCCAGTGGAAAGCAAAGTGTTGGCGATGATGGGCCCCAGATGAATGTCTTGGAAATGTCTCACAAGACACAAAGATTCGCCTCTTCTACAGTGAAACTCAGATGTGTGCAGCTGGAGGTACGAGCTGTTGTGAGAGAACTATTCTGACCTTGTTCCTCAGCCTTCTCCGTCTGTCCGTGCCGTAATGTCTCACACAAAAGGTTATAATAATCCGTAAATCACACGTTGTTTCGACACGAAAAGTGAGCCACGGACATGGGCAATCATTAGCTAAGGTGAACATACATAAAATTTATCCTCAAGTGGACTTTGCTTCCTCTAGCCCATATTAAAAAAAGCCATAAATGCTAAAAGTGGTTACATGGCTTTATCCGCCTTATTTTTTCAACTTCACTTTCACACAATCATTCCGTTAACTGTTAAAATCAAACATTTAGCCTAAATATAGTAGGCTATTTAGTTATAGTACATAAATAGAAAATATTATGTGTCAAAATGGGTAATACGTATTTTACCTAGCCTATTAAAAAAATAAAATAAAATAAAAATCTTCATTAAAAGCCTATTGTCTAACAAACTCACAGAACTCACAAAGAATGAGTCTCTTCTCAGCATTTCCGGTTCTGTGTCTGTTGGAAAAGAATTTTACCATGGGTTTGTTCACTGAGCTGTAAAAATCTATAGCCACACAGACGAGACAGACAACAGGTCAGATATGGACATGTGTCTAAATGATACCAAGAAAGATTTATTTTCTCATATGAACAGGTGTTTTCATTTTATTTTTACAATCTATGACAGTCGTGTGTGTTTGTCTCACTTTTTAAAATTCTCTAGCATTTTCCAAGAATGGACTTGGTGGGGGGAAATATTCCTTCTTTTATTGCTGAATGAAAAAAAAAAAAATACACTTCCACTGACTTGAGGGGAAAAAAAATCATCTTCTGCTTGTACCATGCACCCATCTAACCTTGACCATAAGGACATGCAGAGGTGAGGTGTTTAGATGTTTAGACGGGGGGAACGAAATAGAAATAAACTGGCAGGACACAACCGTTGAGTAGCGATATCATATTTAAACTAACATGTCTTTTTGGCATTTCTCAAACATAGAAATAAGACCCAAAATGTAAGGAAGAAAGGTAGGGGATCAAAATAATTTCTGCCCATACTTCAAACAAAACATCTCTTCATTTAAAAAAAAAAAAAAAAAAACTAACAGCATTACACCCATTTTATCAGGACTTGTAAATTGGTTTTCCACAAAAATAATCACAACTCATCTCTCTCTTTTTTTCATAGAAGAAGCGCATGAAAACATATTTATCACGTATCTGTCCAATTCTAATCTTCTTTCGTTATTTGGTGTTGATTTTCTGTGCTGAAACCAACTGACTTCACCCCCTAAACATATTATTCTTTACATCTTTACAAGGAGGCAAGCTGATGCTGACTGTGGACACTCTTTGTAGAAGGTGAGGAGTTAAAACAGCTGATTTTAGTACACTTCATCTCAGACTTATCCATACTGATTGTTTCTTAATGTAGGAGTATTTTCATCCAAACAGAGTCAGTCAGTGCAGCTGTTTCTGGTTTGGTTTGGGCCCAGTGAGTGCTTCAAAATGGACATGGAGTTACATATGAAAAGGAATGATAAACTGATGGTATAGCATTCAATATAAAATAATAATAATAATAATGACCTGCACTATTTGGTGTCTTAGATTAACTGCGAATATATTAAATAATTATGAAATATGTGGACCTAATGAAAAACACTGACTTAAAGTTAAACAACAACAGGAAACAAGTAGTTACATTACAACCAAAAAAAAAAAAAAAAACAGAAATGCACCGGAACACAAGTAGAATATAAAGTTTGCATATTTTGGTATTTTAATGACCCCTAATAATTTTCACAGCTATTTGTCTTGTCATTTGAGAATGTGTTTTTGTGTGTATGTGATTGCGTGTTCGGCACAGGAACTTTTCAGGGCTGTTCACACAGGACACATTCAAACATTAAAATCAACCAAATCCTGCACAGAATTGAAAAGAGTATCATAACCCAACCAATGAATTGTTGTTAAATATAAACATGCTCATCACACCCTCATATTCATTTGATTGGTCTGTTATTTTTCACTGATACTCATCCACTCCTCTGCATGCCAGAGTTGAACTCGACACGGCGTCTGAAAATGTGACTTTCATGGCAAAAAAAAAAGTGCATTTATGTTGCAATAATATATTTTAAATGTATTGTAGATAATAATAGAATAAATAATATTACTATATATATATATATATATATATATATATATATATATATATATATATATATATATATATATATATATATATATAAATAAAACCTTGGAATATGGTGTATAAAGAAACAAATAGTGCACACACACACACACACACACACACACACACACACACACACACACACACACACACACACACACACATATATGCTATTTGTTTCTTTATACACCATATTCCAAGGGTTGGGCGTTTATGATCACATGTTGGAAATATGAAATAGGAATATCCCACTTCTGAATGGAATGCATCAAACAAAGCAACAGTTGAAAAACTACACAGACATGTCCTGTGTGAACGGTCCCTTTACTCTTCCTGTTCCAAAGTACCAGGACCAATTGGTGGAGCAGACACATCCATCAGCCTGATGTCAGTCTCTTCAGTCCTGCGCTAGAGGAAGATGTGCAGTGGAGTGAGGTCCTGAGACGCTGCGAGGCCTTCCATTCCTCCCGTCTATCTCTCCACTGGCCGCTCTAACTGGAAGGATGTGCTGATAATGAGGGCGATTCGACTGAGTTATGGGGAAGTGGGTTGAGTGGGAGAGACTATATGTTCTTTATTTCTTTGTTATCTGTCAAAAGCTATTAGCACTGACAGCCCGGCCCACGGCCCCCTCACATTTAACCTACAATCCCCTTTAGAAAGAGAAGGCTTCCGTGTGACAAACCTCAAGGTGCGGTCACATTAACGAAAATTGAAGGAGAAAAACTCAACGCTCACACAGGAGTCACTTTCAAACCAAACAATTTTCTGTTGGTCAATGCAGCTAACAAACCTCACCTGAAATTCACATTGAAATGACTGGATTTCACCCATGAAAATTTGCTGAATAATGGTAAATGTGACCGCACCCTCACCCTGTAGGGATGCAAAGCAAGTCAAGGCGGTGCATCTGTAAGATGACATCAAGTACCCACATGCGCAAGTCTCCACAACAGAAGCATATTTCTCAGAGCCACAGTCATTTCGAGGCCTCTCACATTTGGTCGTTCACATTCACACACGCACACTCGTACTTTTTTTTTTCCCAAACCCCCGATTGCATTTGTCATCAATTTCCTGTTGGCAAAGCAACATGATCATAAAACATCTCTGTGGATCAAATTCATGTAAACATACACCTTATGTTAGAGTGGTTTATATTGCATGACGGTGGGAAGGGGGGGATGTCACAGTTCAAATGGGGGTCAGCTCCCAAAAGAACACAACCTGGAAAGGAAAGTAAGGAAAAAAGGCCAAAAAGAGACAACAAAAGAGTAAACGAGTATAAAAAATGAGGCGTCCATATAAGAAAGGCTACAAAAAACTCCACTGGCCCTCTGGCCCTCAGCATACAGCAAAAGGCACCACAATATTACTCTATTTTTTTTTTTTTTTTTTAAGTTGTGAAAAAATTGGCACATCTTTTTTATGCTGTAAATCAAAATGTACATATAAATAGAGTTTTCCCTATAAAAAAAGTCTTTGCTGTTAACTAGTAGACAACTTTTGCTAAAATGAAAATAAATATTTCATTTGTTTATAATATCTGTCAGTTATATAAAATAAAAATATTTCTTATAGGTGCATGTCTATAGTAGATTGGTTTTTGTGGATAGGTGGCGGTCTCTCTAGTGGGGTGCATTGTCCAGTTTGGAGCGCGAGTGCGTCAGTCTGGTCTGTGTGTTGGCGCGTGGCCCGTGCCGCCCCCTCTGGGCGTGAGAAGTCTGCGTGTCGAGCACGGGCCTGTAGAGGGTGACGGGCTCGCCGGCATTCATGTTCTGCATACTGAGGAAGGGCGTGCTCTCACCTTCCTCCTCCTCCAAGTCACTGTCCGATAGGCAGCTGCGCGAGCCTAAGTCCCGGGAGGGCTGGTAGCCGCGTGGCGCCACATGGCCATTGAGTCTGGACCTGCGCCAGTGCTGACTGCTTCTCTTTGGTTGCTCCATCGAGGAGAGGTACTCCTGGGTGCTCTCATAGTCTTCCTCCTGAGCCAGCCGGTAGGGGCTGGATGGAAGGCTGCCGGTGCTGTCTCGCAGGTAGCTGCCACGCTGCTTCTGCCGGTAGGCCTCGTGGACCCGGGCCTCGTGCAGGGGCACCTGGTAGCGCCGCAGCAGTGGCTGGTCCTCCTCCGGTGGGTAGGGGGCGTGGATGGCGGGGGGCAGAGACATGGCGTGGCTGGCGTTGGGAGACGTGATCTGGAAGGTAGGCACCTGCGGAGGCAGTGAGTAATGGAAGTCCACGGGAGACAGGCGAGCTGGAGTGGTCAGCGCAGACACGTACCTGTGCAGAGAGAAGGGCAGGGAGAGAGAGACAGTAGAGAGAGGAAGAAGTGCGAGCAAGAGCGGGAGAGAAGAAGGTTGTGTGGAACAGATACACACGTCAGTCAAACGTCTCAAGTACACATACTGTAAAAGCGAAGGGACCCACCACCGAAAAAGAAGTTGCATTCAGGGGTTCTCAAACTTTTCGGGTCACCCACATAACAGAATGAAACCATTCACTTTAGGATCTCACAAGTGGCAAATCATAGAGACATGGATTTGCATGGAGATCATGTCCATCCAGGTTGGATCGATAATTATTCTTTGTTCTGAAATGTAATAATTATAACAGTTTGGGGTTTGTATGATTTTTTTTAGTCTCTCATGCTCACCAAGTCAGCAGTTATTTGATCAAAAATAGAGTAAAACTTTAACATTGTATGATTACAATTTAAGATAACTATTTAAATATTTTTAATGTAATTTATTCCTGTGATGGCAAAACTGATTTTTCAGGAGCTATTGTTTCATTCTCAAGTTTCACATGATACTTCAGAAATCATTATAATGTGCTGATTTGCTGCTCAAGAAACATTTCTTCTTATTATCAGTGTTG
This sequence comes from allo-octoploid hybrid of Carassius auratus x Cyprinus carpio, assembly GCA_024542945.1. Classification (NCBI taxonomy): domain Eukaryota; kingdom Metazoa; phylum Chordata; class Actinopteri; order Cypriniformes; species allo-octoploid hybrid of Carassius auratus x Cyprinus carpio. The sequence continues at coordinate 14,855,223 of CM045070.1, forward strand.
AAAACAGTTCTGATGCTTATTTTATTTTATTAATTAATGAAATGTTTTTTGTGGAAACCATGATACTTTTAAGATTTTTTTTTTAATGAAACCAGCATTTGTTTACAATTTAAATTTTTTTAAACAATTTAAATGTCTGTACTTCTACTTTTGTTCACAATAATGCATCTTTGTTGCATAAAAACATTAATTTCTTTTTTTTATGGTCATGGTAATAAATAGAATATATATCATAAATTTCGAAAAATAGATAATATAAAATAAAGTAATATTTAATATATTAAGCTCAAAATGTTGTTTTAAAAACTGACAACTAATAAAACTTGCTAAAAAACCCCAAAAAACAATACAATTCAAAACAATACAGTATTTCTTGTGCTTCTGACCACACATGGGCGACCTTAAGCTTGAGAACCTCTTCCTCAAGTACCCCCAATTCATGGAGAACCTGGAATTTTAGGCCTGGAAAAGTCAAGAAAATCATTTAGTCTTTTAAAAAGTATTTTCTAGTTATACTCAACTTGCTCCGTGAGTGCAACCTCTCTAAAATTATGTTAAAATCTTTACTGCATTATGGATAATTAATGAATATCCACTGGACTAAAGGTGTGGGATCCCTGTTCTGTGTCTGCTGCCCATATGCAGTGTTCCTGCCTTGTACTTTTGCAGTACTGTATCAATTTGCGCCCACCTTGCTATGGCACTAGAAAAAGGATAGTATGTGCACTAAGACATGGCGGCTGAAAGCTCAATAGCAAACGACAGCAGACGTACACATTACAGGAACAAATGAGGCCACATCAAACCTCCCAGTCTTGGCTCAGCATTGTTACTGCAGCATGCCACCAGATGGATGACAACACTTGCCTTACGAGTTCCCTTCCATTAGCGTTAATCATGCTACACTTAATCATGTACACGGGTAATTTTCCTTGATGCCTTTGACAGAAAAAAAAAAAAACCCTCCCTATCTGCGCTTGTTCCTTTGGCCTGTGCTGTGTGAGTTAAAGTGAGCGTGCCCTGAGAGAGGAGGCCACAGTCAAACTGGAGCAGATAAATTAACACCGGCTGCTCTGTCACAGATTTGCAGAACCTGAGGGCAGATAGCCGTATGCACAACAGCTCAGTCAGCTGCAGAGCAGGAGAGACAGTAGAGAGGGAAATAGTGCAGGGCAGAACACCAGAGACCTGTTTCACCCCTGAGATAACGTGTTGTTCGGCTCTTGTTGACTTAATGAACCCCTCACGGTATAAATTCTCCTGTTTTGGCCCCTGCATGGTGGCGTGGGCGTTTCGCAGGCGAGAGATAACTGTAAATACAGCTGGCCGTGGGCTAGAATCTCTCTGCCTTGATACAAATACTGCGTATCTGGAGCAGCGAAGCTTTGCTTGACCCCGACTCCCTCTCTGACACTCTCAGCTGGGCCAGAGCATCTGCACGATTTGCGCAATGAGTTTTACTGTTATATTCTTCACGGTGTGCAGTGTGCAATTTATACATTGACTTTTGAGGGGTTAGCTTTCTTATTTCTTATGCTGACATAGCACATGTAAGTAAATATATATATATATATATATATATATATATATATATATATATATATATATTTATATATATATATATATATATATATATAATTATTTTATATATATATATATATATATATATATATATATATATATATATATATATATATATATATAAATATACGTATATTATATATGTAGTTACTTCACCTTTTCATTCATTTATCAGTTGTATCAATGATATTATTATAATACTGTAAACTAATTTTATTAAGTTGCATGGGCTGTTAAAATGTCTTTGGGGTTCAGGTTTCAATTAGAAGGGTTGGCGCACCCCCAGCCCTCCCTGTAATGGTACGTGCTGTAAATATTTGCTATTGAATCTTTCACGCCACCCATGCCAGTCCCCAGGGGTAAGGGAGACTGTGCAGTGAACACAGAGGAGTCTTACTGCACACACTAAAAAAGTTCTCAGTGCCATGGCTGCAGAGAGGGGGCGCTCCTGCGCACCTGTCGCTATGCGGAGAGTCCCCAAGCGAGTCGAAAGAGTCGCCGTACTGCAGGGCCGGCCGGTGGGGCTCAGTAAAGCCACAGTGTGCGGCACGCCTGGCCCGAGCCTCCATGCACGCAGGACTGTTGCATTTACTGGTCCCCACTGAGGACGACATCATGCCGGAAGGACAGTCGGAGAGGACGCTGTCTGTTCGCTCCAGACTCCACGTTCTCCCTTCATGTCTGAGAAAGACAGAAAGAAAGAAAGAAAGAGAATGAAAGAAAAGGGAAGGAAAGAATGAAAGCAGGATAGAAAAAGTGCACAAGATGCTTAACCCAGTGGTTCTCAAAGTGTAGGGGGACGGGAGGCTTCCCAGGTTCTTAGATTTCTTTCATTTCCTTTGGCTTCACAAGAGTATGATTTCACAAGAATATAGAGCATATGGAGTCAATATGGACTACTTTTATGTGATTTTTGAAACTGGACAGTTGGTCACAATCCTCTCATGTCTCATCAATCTCAGTTTGTGTTCCACAGATAATTGTATCACTATGAGGCCAGTGTTATTTTAGTGCTATTTATAAACTATAATATTTTTTAATTTTTATAAATGAATTTTAATTTTAATTAAATTTTTAGTCATTGTTTTATACTTGTGTAATAATTTTTTAAAATAATAAATATGAATATATTTTATTTCAATTTTGTGAGTAAGCACTTTTAGTACTTCTTTTAGTAACTTTAATTTCAGTCAATTGTCAAGGCAATATTTCTCATTTTAGATTGGTTTAATTTTTTCTTGTAATATTTATATTTAATTTCAGCTTTATTTCAATTAACAAAAGTTATTTTTAACCTGTTTTAGTTCATAGAAGCGATAAAAATGCTGCATGAGGGTAAATAAATTATGTCAAAAGTTTGATTTCTGGGTTAACTATTCATTAGATTTATCTTTTAATTGAATTATTTATATCTATTTTTATATTTTATACACAAACCTAATTATAATGTAGGTCCACTGGCAAGAAATTCTTTTTTTAAACTTACACACAATTCATTATCCACAACAGTGAAAACTATCAAAATGTAATAGTGCTTTTTTTTAACTGAAAAGATAAAATACTCCAAAGGCACTCATATAGTAAAAATAAAAAGCCTTTTATTTACTGGGCCAAGTCATTAAAACGTTTCTACACATTTTCATAACTTCAAAGCTAATTTGCTGTATGACGAATCACAATCTGTCAAAAACGTCCCCATTATTCAACAAGTACTACACGTGCTAACAAAATAAGTCAACAATGCGGTTGTTTGATTATGGTGGAAGTGTTAAGGGTGTACAAAGTTTGCTCCTGTTTCAAAGTAGTCATGACAGAACATACTGAGAACCACTAGTTTAAGCCATATGTGTGTAAGAATCCATTTGAGTGAAAAGCGTGAAGCTGGAGGCCTGCGAGGTGATCATGGTGTATAACCTCTGAGTTTCTCTGCACTCACTCACTCACTCACACCTGTGGCTTGATTCTACAAGGAATGAATAATGGCTGCTGACTCGGATTCCAGCGGGACAGTGGAAGGGAAAGAATGCTGAATGAGATGAAAACAGACGTATGACTCTGGTAGGGGGCAGCTAGAGCATGACCCTGGTTCTTGATGAGTCTACACACATAAATCCTCTGCTCATTTGTGGTCAAACATGCCACGCTGTCAGGAATGTACCTGTGAGTGGAGGAATGAGCCCGGGTGGAGGAGTTGTGGGATCTGGAAGACTGCCGGCTGCCAGGAAAAGGTGCCTCTGCTCCGTGTCTAATGACTCTCTCAGTCGCCGGTACATTTTTAGAGATATACTGCATTTGGGAAAGAAGAAAAGAGCCATTCAGTTACTGACAGAAGACATTACATCACAACAAATTCCATTTATTAAGAAGAGGGACGTACATCTACCATGGGTATCTCCTCAGGACCAGGTCCTGGGTGATTAGGTCCGTTGGCCAGGTTGCGGTTGGGATGATCCATATAAATGTTCTGCCTCAGATGATTGTGCATCTTCTTCCTCTGTTTCCTGGGGGGGAGGCTACAGTGAGGCAGTGTCACTCTCTCAGACACCGGCCCAGAGTCACAATCATCACGTCACATTTCCAAAAAGTCATTCTACCGCTCAATGCTGGCACTTGAGTTACAGCTAAACTTTTTTTAACATTCAGTTTGGTTATTTACTGTATAATGACCCAAAAAAGTATTCAGACACTTAAGCCACACTTAAAACTGCAATTTCATTAGATAATAAAAGTGGCATCTGAAAACACTTGCTAGACTCTTGCCCTTTATTTAAAAAGTGTGGTAACACTTTGGTATTTGGACCATTTCTCACTATTAGTTGCTTATTAGCATGCCTATTATTAACATATTGGCTTTTTATGAATACTTATAAAGCACATATTTTTCATAACCATATTCTACATCCATAAACCTACACAATACCAAAACTTAACAACTAGGCCTACCTTACTAACTATTAATAAGCAGAAAATTTGAAGTTTATTGAGGAAAAAAGTGGTAGTTAATGGTTAATGAGAATTGGACCTTAAAATAAAGTGAGACCAAAAGTGTTTTTTTTTTTTTGTTTTTTTTTGTTTTTAATTGCTGTCTTTCTTCAAAATAAAGTCCACTGGGATTGATATTTTATTTTGTAATGTGAATACATTTTTACATTATTTTAAGGCACAAGAGTCCAAATGCACTCCGGAAGTTTCTTAGCAATATAAATAGAAAAAAGGTTTAAAATACATTTAATTAAACATACTTAACTTTGCAAAAAACTAGTAATTCCAAAGCAAATGCAACTTTAAAGTTTATCAAATTACATTGTTTAAAACATATTCATTTTGTTTAATATACTATCGTTCAAAATATTGGGGCCAGTAAAAAAAAAAGGAAAGAAAAAAAAGAAAGAAATATACTTTTAATCAGCTAGTTTGCTGTTCTTTTGAAATGTCGGTTACATTTTATTTTAAGGTCCAGTTCTCGCTATTAACAAACTATTGCTATACAACTATTGCCTCAATATATTACCAATTTGCTGCTTATTAATAGTTAGTAAGGTAGCTGTTAAGTTTAGGTATTGGGTAGGATTAGGGATGTAGAATATGGTCATGCAGAATATGTGCTTTATAAGTACTAATAAACAGCCAATATTAACAATAGGCATGATAATATGCAACTATATGCCTGTTATTAGTGAGAATTGGTCTCTTTACTAAAGTGTTACTGAAATTTCTATTTAGCAAAGAAGCCTGAAAAAGTAAGTAAATTGTGGTTTTCAATAAAAATACTTAAGCAGCACAACTGTTTTCAACATTGATAATAATAAGAAATCAAATCAGCTTATTAGAAGTATGTGACATTGAAAACTGGAGTATTTCAGCATTTACATTACAGGAATTAATTACATTTTAATATATATTCAAATATAAAACAGTTTTGAATAATTTTTTTGATATCTTTTGAATAATATTTCACAATTACTTTATAAAGGCAGCCTTGATAAACATGAGAGAAAACCCTCAAAAAAAAAATAAATAAAAAAAAAATACAATCAAACATTTTGAACCCGTGTGTACTTTTAAAAGTTCATTTATAATTAATATTCATAATATGTGATTTCAAGTTTGATAGAAATTAGTTATACAATTAAGGCCAGTTAAAAAATAACCTAAGGCACAAATATATGTTATGATTGTAAGTAATATTACTGCCGTTGTGTCTTATACTTACTTGGTTTTGCAGTAGGCCACCACACAGACTATGCCCACCACCAAAAGAGCCACACAGATGCCGGTGATTGTCAGGACTCTCTTCTGATAGAGCTCCTCTGCCTCTGCACATCACCACACACACACAGACACGCAACAATTATCAGCCTCATCTGCAACTAAAACTGCTTCTAAACTCTCACGTAAACAGTTCCCACTGCTGCGCCGATCCTTCTTCATGTCATCTCATGATGAAATCTGAGAGATATCACGTAGGCTCATATGAACATGTTCTTCCTATCGGGCATTCAGCATGACTCAGATCTCGTACGCTCTCATTAACTGCATGGATATGAGGATTAATCGTGAGATGGGAAAGAGGCTCGGGCCAAGACAAGAGCTCTAACGGACCAGCTCAGCAGTGGAAAGCGCTTGCGAGAGGAATAATGCGTATCATTATCGTGGACGTGAGGGAATCGGTCTGTCTGAACAATTTTCCGCTGAGCGCTGATAATTTCTGTGTGTCCATGGATGCTTTCCTCCACTGGGGGGCGTCACAATTCAGCTCAATTTACAAGATCAAACAGCATATCAAGAGGACAATTGAAATGTGGATGAATGTTTGGGACAAATTGGGTTAAGAAGTGATTACATGGAGGCACAGAAACAATCAGCAGGGTGTTTGTTTGGCTTGGTCAGTTATATTTTATTAATGTATTCATAACCAATCAAATCATGGATGCATTGAAAAAGGAATATTCTGGATGCAGTTGATCAAATTGAATAATTTGACAGAAAATAAAAAGAAACGAAAATAAATAAAAATCTTTAAATTATTTTTACAGTCAGTTTAGCTGTGTTGAGTACAAAATAAATAAATAAATTTGACTCTTCATTTGCCTTCTTTAAAAAGACAAAAAAGTAAAAATTGAGGCTCTTACAAAGGAAGTGAATGAGGCCAATTTGCATAGTTATAATAAATTCTTGTTAATATTATTATTAAAAAAAAAAAAACCCAACCATTTATTTGTAAAGTTTTTTTTTTTACTTTAAAATCTTAAAATGACTGTAAAAATATTTACACGGTTAATAGTTTAAATTATTAATAGTTAATAGTTTAAATAATTCTATAAAATTTGAAATTTATATAATATATAAGTATATATCTGCTTTCAAATCTGCTTTCTCCTGTTTACAGTAATTCCTTTATAAGTGCCTCACTGTAACCTCAATTTTTGCTTTTTAATGAAAACAAGTGATGAGTTAAATTTTTGTGGTAACATAACTTTATGCAACAAACCTTAAACCGGCTGATAAAAAAGTTTTTCTGCACAAAGAATACAAATTTTAACAAAAGATTCATTGTAAGTGCTTTTATAAAGCTTCACTGTAACCTTGAGTATTGCTTATTTAAAGAAAAGTTTTTTTTTTTTTTTTTTTTTTTCTAATCAGCATTATTCCACGCATGCTGTAGATTGAGCATAACTTGTTTAAACCCGGAATATTCCTTTTACACAAACTGAATATTGGGTACAATTCAAAAGGAAATGTTTATTTTTTTATTATTTTTTTTTTAAATATCAAACCACAGACTACATCCAGCTTCTGCCTTTTCCTTGGAAATGGGCCTTGGTTTGGTCTCACAGACCTTCTAAAAGAAGAGAATGTGAGTCCGAGAAGGATAGGGGCTAGTTAGGGGAGAAATATTTCATAATCAATAATGAAATAATCCAGCTGTCGTTTGCTCGGTAGTACAGAGCGAGGAGGAGAACATTATTTCTGAAGGGCCTCATCTGTGCTGGTAGGACCGGAGCTGAGTATGTGCTTTAAGCACACAACGTGACTTCATAGCGAGCCTAGTTTACACGCACCGTAAAATGGATCATTTTCAAGGGAAAACAGAGGCTGTTTTTATAAGCAAAGAACAGACGATTGGGAGAGGTCATATAAACAACCTAATTATTGGACTGATGCAGTTTGGCATGCCAGGGCACTAGGATTCAGTTTGTTCAAGCCCAGTAAAATTAAGAACAGAAAACAAAAGAGAAACTCTGTTCAATTTGAACCATTATCAAATACAGCTGCAGAAATCACATTGGTGAAGCAGAAGAATGGAAAGTAGCGTGCAAGGATAGATCTGAAAAATAATTCAGCAAAGCAGGCAGATGGAACAGGGAGAAGAACTTGAGACAATGAAAGTAAAAGAACTATTTTGTTTGAGGAAAGAAAGGGGAACTTTTATCTGCAGCACTCATCCACATTGCATTGAAAGCAAATCACCATGATCAACTGTACAATAAAAGACCATCTGGAGAAGTTACAGCTGGTCATGATCAGATTTTACGTAAACGCTTTGTAAATACAGCTGTACAATCCCTGATGCCAAAAATTAAAAAAAATGTATTCAGTATTTTTGTTGTTTTCTAGTAAAAATATCTACAAATCAAAATGTATTAACTCGAGTAAGAAAACTATGTACTGTCTTAGGAAACTTTTCTGTTTTTTATTTACCTAGTGTATTCACCTTTTATCTAAAATGACAAGAATGTACTATTTAGTTTATTTAAAACAAGAAAAAAATGTAAATGTGGTAGAAAAAAAATAAAGTTATTTTACATTCTTTTAAAAATGTTAATTTACAATAAACGGGCTAAATCCTATAAGTGCGTGTGCAAGGGAAAATGAACACGTTTCATCAAAGTGATCCAAGGCTTTCCAGGTAAAACATAATTAGATTAAATGTTATTACAACTCCAGTGCACATAAATTCACTTGAAGCCACACACTTGTTATGTTTACCATTCAGTAAACACCAGGTCGGTGTGTAAAACCGACGGAGGTTTACACAAATCACCCCCGCATAATGCTAACTCCTTAAGAGCCTACGACAAGCTGCATACACTTGAAGAAATCTGTGTACATCTTCATGTTGATGACAAAATACTGACTCATTTGCCGACTCTATGTCGTTCCAACCAATTCAAAAAAATATATGGCTGTCAAAAGTCCTACGTAAAACTTGAAGTAACTACGCAAGTTGTTAAACGCTCACAGTAAAACTGTTTCTGGCAACGTTTTTAGGGCTGCATGAAATTTTTTTGAATTTACCAACAAACTTGTTAACACTGCATACAAATCCAATTTAGTTATCAAAACTGATCTTTTGGACATTTTGAGTATGTGAATATATGATGTATATACAGACTATTTTATGGATTTTTGGGTAAAAAACTGCTTGTGGAGTGTAAAATGGCTACAAAAGGAAGATTTTTTTAGTGCGGTCAAACGATTAATCGTGATTAATCGCATCCAAAATAAAAGTTTTTGTATACATAATATGTGTGCGTATATACTGTGCATATTTATTATGTGTATATAAATATAAACACATGCATATATATATATATATATATATATATATATATATATATATATATATATATATATATATGTATATATATAAAACGGCATATTAAATATATTTATATATAATATAAAATATAAGAATATGAATACATAAATGTATAGATGCAAATATTTTCAAAATATATACTGTATGTGTGTGTATTTCTATATACATAATAAATATACACAAAACTTTTATATTGGATGCGATTAATCGTGATTAATCTCGATTAATCGTTTGCCAGAACAAACTTTTTTTATACAGCATTTTTAAGGGGCAATATTATATGACATTCTTTTTGTTGGAATTAATAAATGTATTTAAAAAAATATATAATGCAATTCTTTTAATGAATAATCTTCTATATTAAGCATCTCCAGTGAATATTGCGCAATTTGTATGATGTTACATATCAGTCATGTTACTGAATGATAGATAAAAATAAAACTCAAATAAAACATATGAAATCTGATATGATCGTTCAGACTAAAACACATTCCAAAAAAATCTGATTTTAATCAGATATTTAGACCACATATGGATGCTTATAAACATCAGATTTCATATTGTTGTTGTTTTTTCCTGAAATGGATTTGAGTCGGATCCGATTCTTTCTGCCTGTCTGAACAAAGCCTTAAAATCCCACTGCGATGGGAGGAGGGCTGCAGATAATGATTCCCATGCTGACTCTTGGAAAGAAGGGCTACTATACAGGGCAACGGCTGATTGACAGATTTATTTGTTAATCAATTTGTTCATTTGCTTTAGAGTCCATCAGAGAGTTGTGTGAAATGGAATGAGAGCTACACAGTTCAATCTGGAAATCAGAATGAAGGATCGGTCCATACCCATAAATTCAATCCCAAGAGACTCTGCCAGTGCAAAGAGTTGATAATGAAGAGCAAAACAAAAACAGAGAGAGAGGAAAAACAAGATTTAAGAGAGAGATATCCCACCATACACAGGAACACATATGGGCATTATGAAAGTCACATTGTAGACACACCATGCAGATACTAAAGAAAATAAGTGGTTAGATCATGCAGGTTAGAGCACGACTGAAATATGACCAAACCTGGATTAATGGGTAAGAGATGATTATAATTGCACGTAATAAAATAGAATTATAATTAAAATCATCAAACTAGCATCTATAGCACCAAACTAGTAGTTTATATCGGTATTCATTGCATGGATTAGGATCTGAGATTTTAAAACGAGCAGCTAGGTTAGTAGATTTGATTCACTGTCGCTGTTAGACACTTTAATTCATGTTATTCTACGACAGTTATTTCAGCTCTATCATTAATATAATTATTGTTATACTACAAACAAAACAGCAAGAATGCAAGTGAATTGATATACATTCCAGTAGTCATTAAACTACACAATTAAAATATCTCTGATGTGTCTTACCTGTGGGGCACACAGACAGCTGATATTATTCATAAAACATTTCGCTGCATTTTTAGGTTAATTGTTAATGTCAAGATGCTATTTATACTCTATATTAGTAAAACATGCTCTATGCAACAAATATTATGATTAGACAAAATAATTCAGGTATTATTATACTCAAATTTGCGTGTATCTTTAGTCTGGTTTGAGCATCCTTTCAGATAGAACACAGGACTTGATAGAGAACGAGGTTGAAACAGCTTTAAATGCGGAGCTGTGAGTGTTATAACTGGTGGTATACTGTAGCTGATAATGCTATCAAAGTATATTCTTACACAAAGGGCCCTGGGATCAGGATAATTCAATTATTTGAATTAATGAATGAGCGACAAGCAGTTTTCTGGGCGGCTTACGTGCCTAATATTAGCTGCAGGAAATTCTCACTGTTTTCATGACGACTGAATTTTGAAGGCCTGATAGAGGTGGAACAGATGCGAAAAAAAAAAAAAAAATATATATATATTTTAATTTTATAATGCACAAAAAATAAAATCAAACAAAAATAAAGATAAACACTGTAACACTTTACAATAAGGCTTAATTTGCTATAAGCGTATAGCGTTAGTTCTGGCAGGTTACGTGAGTCAAGCTTGCATCAGCTGACTCTCAGCTGATCCCATCTACCTATAGGAATACAACACCTATATAAGCTCTATTCAGTATTATTCAGCAGATTTTTTTTCTACTTGCTTGGGAGCAAATTACCCTTCTCCATCCCCAACTCCTCCTCCACTGTCAGGACTTGGTTTTCTGATATTTCTTGTTGAATCAGATTCCGTTATCTTGAATAATGTTACACTTAAATACCATTAAGTACATTAATGATATCTGCTTTGGTATGTTCTGTTCACCCTGCGGGTGGGGTGTTGTTGCCCAGAATAGAACCATACCGCCAAACCAAACAGTATGCTAATTGTCTATCATTTTGACGATAGTGGTCCTGACAGAACATTAGTTAACTACATTAGTTAACATGAGATAACATCGAATGAAACTTCTACATCATTTATTTGTCTTAGGTAATGTTAATATCTATGATCTAAATATTTTTAAGATCAAAAGTTGTATCTGGTAATGTGGATTAATGCACTGTGAACTAACATGAACGTGAACATCATAAACATTAACAATAGTTAATAAATGCAGCAAAAATATACTGGTTATTGTTGGTTGCTGTTGGTTAATGCATTTAACTGTTTACAAATGAAACCTTATTGTAAAATGTTACCAGAAAATACTAATATAATGGTTCCTTTGCCAGAGATTGCCTTGTATATTTACATTTACATTTAGTCATTTAGCAGACGCTTTTATTCAAGCGACTTACAAATGAGGACAATAGAAGCAATCAAAAGAGCAATAATATGTAAGTGCAAATGATGAAGTCATAATAAATAATATATATAAAAATTTATTTTATAATAAATATAATAAATAAATAAATCCCTTGTATATAAAGCAGCTATATATATTCATGTATAAAGAATGATTTATACTGTGATATATATAAGATTTTTTTTTTTTTTTAATAAAATTTTCTGTCAGTTTTTCCATAGCCTGCAGTCTAAAAGCCCCTGGGCTATTGCAGTTCTCCAGCTGAAGGTCGGCTAGCATTTCAGCTCTCTACTATGACTCTAATTGGTTGCGCGATTACAATTCTTTCAACAGCGCGTTGAACAGAAAGTGACAGAAAATCACTTTCTCTCCGAGATGACAGCTCTGAGGACACATCTGTCCTCATGCACAACCTGCACACTGGGATTTACAGCCAGGTTTTGCATGACATCTTGTCAGATGTTCTTCTCTGCATTGTAATATTCCTACCATGCAATAAGATGGGGAATGCCTTCATTTCACTCTTTCACCCATGGCGCCAAAGCCATTTTTTACTCAAGCTGCTTGTATCTACACGCACCTATTGTGCTACATTTATACTATTTACATTTCCTCAGGTCTAAAAGCCTCAGTACCTGCACTGTTTCAACATCTTATGTTGACAGACACTCATTTCCAGACCTCCCAAAATGAACAGCGCTACAAAATATGGAAAGGAAGCCTGGCTGTTGACAATGGAAAAGCTAACAATCCACACATGCAAAGACTTGATCCGCTGTCCTGATATAAGTAACAACTCAGGTCGATAAATCATGACATGACAAAACATGACACAGGTTATAGCACAAGTGTCATTTTATAATTTTTCTTGTTTTGCACCACTTTGAGCACTTTTTATAACACCTCATAAATTATTCCTTTTATACGGCGAGGAAATCTATTAACTGTATGAGCTTTCCGTCCAAGGATAGTTTTGTTAACATCAATTTTCTGTGTTCTACCTCCTGTCTTTTTATTATCTAATAAATATATGCTGAGATTAAGCTCATAGTAAAATGTAAACAGCGGCAGCATAGCAACGCTGTCAAGAGCACAAAGGCCTGATTATACACACTATGTGGACACAAGCGGGAGCCAATAGCTCACAGGCATGAGCTGTCAGGTGTAGTGATCCCTGTGCCCCCCTCTAATCTAGGTGTTATTCTGTGGTTGATGGACATGTGCAGTGGAGACGCCGATCTGTAGCCTTATACGGTTAAAATGTGTCACCTCGGGGAAGTGGAGCTGTTTCATTTCACAGCATAATTAAGGGGTGGATTTTTTAACTGTGGGGTGTGCAGGGGATTGTGCGAGAAAAACAATGGCTTGTTTTACACCGCACGCACCTGTGAAACTACAGAATGGTGTATTGTATGCAAATTACTACAACTGATATAAGAAACAAGGTGAAAATGACAGCTTCTTTGCAAAAATGTATTTTCATGTTTTTTTTTTTTTTACTTTGCTTAGAGCTAATGTGCAGAAAACTGTGGTTGTTATAATCATATCAAATAAAATAGGCTGTAAAAATGACGAAATTGCAGAACTCAGTCATTTCAAAAACGTACATTATAATTCGGCAGAAAATAATTTACATATAGAGTTTGGTAGAAAAATGATTTACATATATTTATGCATTCAGAAGATGCTTTTATGCAAACTGACTTTTGCATTCAAGGAATACGGTTTTATAGTTCATATGTTCCCTGAAAATCGAACCCAGGGCCTTGGTGTTGCTTATAAAACACAAAATAGTTATAGCTTTAAATTAGCTAAAGATTACCAGTGTTTTCAATGATTAATTTAGAGATTAACTAAGAGTTTAAATGTATAATTATTAATTAAAATATACAACTAAATTAAACCATCTAAATTAACAAAAATATAGAAAATGAAAATGCACAATTAAATACCCAATATATATCCAGTATTAGCAGATACTCATAAAAACAATGTCTAATATGGCAACCTTAATAGGACATTTTATGGGCATTTTATTTTATTAATTAAATATTAGTTCCCATTTTGTGATCACTACAGGACATTTTCTTATATTTAAATAATTATTAGCTGACCATTCACTTGTTTGTAACATTATTTTCTAGCTGGAAAATCTATAGCATGCACTTATTTTTAGTAAACTGACAGTAACTATATTTCTGTTGTATATGTTAAAGCATGATGCAGCATTTAATTAGGCATATTTTGTTGTCATTATGATTATAACTAAGTTGCGTAATGTATTCAAGAGATTAACTAAGAGTCTAAATGTCTTATTATGAATTAAAATATCCAATTAAATTCGACAATCTAAATGAAAAAAAAAGAGAGAAACTGAGTGTGCACAATTAAATACCCAATATAAGCCCATATATACTGTATATATATATATATATATATATATATATATATATATATATACAGTATATATGCAGGATTAACAGAATTTTTTTTGAAGTATGACAACTATTAACCAATATGGTATTGATATCTTGTTCATCCTTAATAGGACATTTTATGGAGATTTAAAAAAACAAAACAAAAAATAATTAAATATTAGTTCCCATTTTGTTATCACTACTGTGCATTTTTTATATTTAAATATTTATTAGCTGACCATTCACTTGTTTGTAACATTATTTGACAATCTATAGCATGTGTTTATTGTTAGTAAATTAACAGTAACTACAGTATATTTCTGTTGTACTGTATATGTTAAAGTATGATGCAGCATTTAATTAGGGGTTGTTTTATTGCCATTATGATTATAAATAAGTTACAGTTTAATTTATTAAAGAACATGCATTCATACTTAAAAAACATGCATCACTGATCATGTTACGAGATAATGTCGAATCAGTTAACCAATGATGCAATGGGTCAATGGCACAAAGGACCAAATAAAACTGATTAATTGTTAAAAAACTGATTTTGTTAGAAAAACAAGTATATTATTAACCATTATAGAACCACATTCCACATCTTCAGTTTCAGCATGCAAACAAAACAGACAGACAGACAAAAGAAATGGTCATACGGTAGAAACTGGCCATAACGTAGGTTTGACAGCGATCACCAGTAAAGTCATTTGGACACCTGATGGAAGGAGACAAAACCATAGAAAGAAAGAGAGAGGGAGAGAGTGTCGAGCAGAGAGAAAAGATGCAAGAGAAAGAAGAGAGGGTGAAAGCAAAAGAGAGAGAGAGAGGGGAAAAAAGAAAGCAGAGAGAACATTAGGACAACAGCACAATTATGTACAGCAGAAGCAGAGGATCCCACTGGAGGCACCACTGTGTCTATTTCAGGACAGACTTAAGCTAGCAAGCCTTGGGAGGTGGAAGGAGGTAAGGGAGAGACGACAGTGGTAACCCAGTGACAGCTGGTCCTCTGTTTGCGGCTGTGCATCTCAAGTCAACATACTTTTATTAGGTTTGGGCATGTATAACTTCAGGGGCTCTGTCTGCAAGCACCGCTGGCCGAAGTATCCATCCGGACATCTGGGGGAAGGAGAGGTGGAACAGATGACACACAGATATTCACCAAACACACACACATCACACACAGAGGATTTTATGCACAGCGAGGTCAGAAACACAACCGCACAATCATTCCAGTGTCAACCCCGTATTCTTCAGCCAACGTTTGTTCAATAAGAGCATAAAAAAGAACCATTTTCTGACGCATTTTTGTTTTCTGAATATCTATCAACCATACTTAAAACAATATTTTTGTGTTTGTTTGTTTTATCTTCAGTTTATACTAGTTTGAGGCTTATTTATTTCTTTCTTTTTTTTTTTGTTGAGGTCTCAACAAGACTGCATTTATTTGATCAAAAATGCAATAGAAACAGTAAAACTGTGAAATATTATTACAATTTTAAATAACTGTTTATTTTAATATATTTTAAAATGTAATGTATTCCAGAGGAAAAGCTGAATTTTCAAGGATTTCCAGTGTCACATTTCCTCTTTAGAAACCATTCTAAAGTGCTTATTTGGTGACACTTTTCTAATTATTATCAAGGTTGAAAACAGTTCCTTGATATTTTTTGATAAACAGAAAGTAAAAACAAAAAGGCGTTTATTTTAAAAGGACTTTTTTTTGTAACAATGTAAAAAAAAAAAAAAAAAAGAAGTCTTTATTATTATTATTTTATTTATTTTTTGATCAAAGGAATGTGTCCTAAATTGCTCAATAATGGTAGTAGTTTCTTTAAAAAATAAATAAATCAAACTGACCCCAAAATTTGAATGGTAGTGTATGTCTATTTATTTTTCACATGGGTAATCTAATAAACTGTTATGCTTAACAGGGGGTATTTACCAAGATATTCTCTGAAAACGTTTTCTTGTTTTAAGCAATAATAAAGATAATAATAATAAAACACTTAAAAACAGTCAAGTACAAACAATAGCCAAGTAATAACAAACATATTTTATATAGTTAGGAGTATCTTGAGGAGAATGAATTAATTTAATTTCTTTATAAAATGATTACACAATTAAAACATATCTCACACATTTTTGTAAATTGATCTTGTTGTAATAGTATTATGTATTTTTACTGGAAAACAAGAAATACAATTAATTGATAATCATTTTATACAGTATTCAGGCTGGCGTGAAGCAACCACATTTTCTGCAAACTCAAACAGCTGAAGCTGTATCTCAGCCTATAAGCAGCACATCTTTAATACGGTCGCCTGATTATGACATGGCTCTCATTCATGGATTTGATTGGCCAATTATGCTTATTCATGTTATTCCAGTAAACAAATTACAGCTCATCAGTGCGTAATGAGCGATATGGGGGTAATGTTTTCACAATGTTAATTCCTCTAACTCGGTAACTGCTCTAGTCAGCTATCACTGATGAATGGCCACCTTCAATTTCCAGGACAAACAGAAAGCAAGAGCGAGTGTTATCTTCTGTCACCAGCTTCTCTGCAGAATGTCATATCCCTGCGCTTCCCAAGTTGGACCACCAGAGGCACAAGTGAATCGTGGCTCACATTTATTTAGTTTTCCAGTAAAAAGACCATTATACTTAAGAAGCAAAATTGTGTAATATATTTAAAACTTTGTTTTCAGAACACACGTCTAGCTTCATTCTTGCTTTAAGCCTAAATCTAACAACTTTTAGTGAGATTTATGTTTAAAGCAGGACATACATACAGGGCCCCTGTAAAAGTCAAAAAAGCTTTTATGCTTGGCTTTTGAAGTAGGATGGAGGCATTATGCATGACACAATACATGCAGCACACACACGAAGCGTCGGTGAGTTTATAGAGTGTAAAATGAGCCAAGGTTCAGTCCGTAACCTCTTCACTGCGCTGATACAGAGCCGTGTCACCGCCTGGCACGCGGTTAAACACGCCAATGTTAACTACAGAGACCCTGGGAATAACAGAGAGATGATGAGAGACCGCAAGCTGTTGTAGTCTTTAAGGGAATGCAAGCTGGGGTGCACCGAAGCGCAGATGTGCTTTAAGTAACATGTACGCCACTGAGGGGGTCAGAGGTCATGGAAACAATGTTCTCCTGCTTGAGAGCGCCAGAGGGATGGTGCGACGTGTGCGCACACGTGTGTCTCTCAGGAGAGGACCTCTGGGGTTTCAACTCCTCAACTTCATTCATTCCTTTCTCTAAATGAAGAACAGATCTTGTTATGTCTGTCTGTGTTCATTGTTTGCGAAAGCGTACGGTTTCAGACTTGTCCTTGTGTCTTCACCTTGAAGAAATGTGGTAATGTGATGACATTTTCAGGTTGGTCAAAGCATTAATGTACCAATCAAAAATTTTGACTTTTTTTATGATCTTTAAAACACCTTAAAAAATGAAACCTTGAAACACCTTAAAAAAAGCCAGGATGAACTGGCTTTACTATTTATATGAATTATCATTAATGACATATTATTATATTATTTTTCAAACATTTAAAAAGCATCCCAGGATGAACTGGATTAACTATTTATATATGAACTATTATTAATGATATTGTATATTATTATATCAATTTTCAAACATTTAAAAAAATCCAGGATTAACTGGCTTTACTATTTATATGAATTAGTATTAATAATATATTATTACAGTATATTCATTTTCAAACATTTAAAAAACTCCAGGATTAACTGGCTTTACTATTTTTATGAATTAGTATTAATAATATATTTTATTAATTTTCAAACATTTAAAAAAAATCCAGGATGAACTGGATTTACGATTTATATGAATTATCATTAATGACATATTATTATATAAAATTTCAAACCATTAAAAAGCATCCCAGGATGAACTGGATTTACTATTTATATATGAACTATTATTCATGATATTGTATATTATTATATTAATTTTCAAACATAAAAAAAAAAATCCAGGATTAACTGGCTTTACTATTTATATGAATTAGTATTAATAATATATTATTATATTACTTTTCAAACATTTAAAAAAAATCAAGGATGAACCGGCTTTACTATTTATATGAATTATTAATGACATATTATTATATTAATTTTCAAACATTTAAAAAGCATCACAGGATGCACTGACTTAATTACCTTATTATTAAGAGAATTATTTTCTTTAATATCAATAATAAATAAATAGATCATGAAAGACACATAGCTTTCTCACAGAAGCTATTCATTTTTTAAACATTCAAAAAGCATCCCAGCATTATTATTTAAATCATTTATTATTAAGAATATATTATTATTATTATATTAATTTTCAAAGATTTAAAAAGCATCACAGGATGCACTGACTTAATATATTTATATGTATTAATATTATTATTAATAAGGATTAATATTGGCTTCATAATGGTTAAAATGTTTATTATTTCACACATTTTAGAACAATGATAAAGCCATTACTAAAAGTATGTAAGTAAATATCCAAACTTGTTGATCATCAGCCTCAGGAGGTCAAACTAAATTAAATTTTCTGTTGATTTCATATAGAGGTTTTCCATTTTTAGCTCCCTGATTAACAAAATGTAAAACCCAATTTTGTAGTCTTCAAGCAATAAAGTCATAATTAATAATAAATAAAAAGTTTAGAATAGGAATTTGACGTATCCAAACTTTTGACTGGTCTATTAATTATCTGTATATATTTACAGTCATAGACACCTGCTCCATTCTCCCACTTGCTTTATTTCTTATGCATCTTTGCATTATTCTCTTTTCTTCATACGCTGTCTGTTTCCTCCAGTCTTCCCCACTTCCCAACCCCTGAGTGCATCCTCCTCAGCTCTGGACATGCATTTTTCATTCCCTCTCTTTCGCTGTCTCTCTCTCTCTCACTGGCAGCAAGAGCCGATAGACTCTGTTTAATGAAAATCTACAAAGGCGGTGAGAGAGAAACAGAAAGAGTGAATTTTTGCCAGAACCGGGCTGTAGAAGTAAACCTGAAGAAGATAAACATCATGATATTCCAAACAAGCCTAGACATCAGGAACACAGATACCAGTTCCAAGAATCCAGCTCCAGGTGGCCAAACCGTATATCGCACAACACAGCACATGTACTGAAGCTGAACCATTACCACACTGGGAAGACTCAACATGGCAATGAGCCAGTGCAGAAACAACCGGAAAATACATGGCTATCTTTGCAGACAAGCATTTTTTTTTTTTTTTAATTCCATAATACAAGATGAAGTTACTAGAAAAGCAAAAACAATAAAAAGTCAACAACAGCCATTCACATTCACAATGAAATACACTGTGTAATAGAAAGCACTGCAAACATACACAAAACCCCTCTAAAAATAGCTCCCTCAGCCATAACATCTAATCCTGTTTAAAACACACATCAGTCTCTAACCAGCACCACTGGCAAATCACACACTAATATTAACCCAGATCCTCAAAAGGCTAAAATGCATTTGTACTATATCTTCATGCTTTGTCATTCTGCTAATCTATTTTCTTTATTTAACTATTTAGTCAATTATTCAAAGCTTTACTAAAAGGCTGTAGTTGACGTTTCACTGTGTAAAGCTGCCATAAGTCATGTGCCCTCGATCAGGTCACTGTAACTGTAAAATGAGAGGCTGAAGAGTCCATTTTGACCCAGAAGGCTTTGCATCACTTCTGTGCAGCTTGTGAATCTGTCCGAATCAATCAAAGAATGTAGAATTTATCCAGCACACACACGTCACACCTTAACGACATTCACATGGAAATAAAGCGCATTCTCTTGATCTTCATTGCGTTGCATAATGAAGGATGCATCTGGTCTGAAGAAAATACTGCTATCATAAAAAAAAAAAAAAAAAAAAAAAAAACACTTTAGAAGCAGCTGTTTTCATGCACTAATATTTGGAAAGCTTTCCACGAACAGAGTACACAAAAGTGCCTGAAGCTCTTAGAAATTGAAGTTTTCGTTTTTTTTCAACAAATGGTCAGTGAAAAGAGGCACTTAGGCTAAATATTATAAAAAGCTAAATATTATATCAGCGGTTTAATTTTCGGTCCGTTTTATATGAGGTTTGGCATTTTTGCAGCCCTGTGACGTGTAAAATACAGTTTTAAACCCAGATTTTGTAGCTTTTTAGTAATGAATATTAAATAAAAAATGTATAACATTTAATCAAATAAATTTAAATAAAAACTATGCTAGAATTGGAAACAGTTGCGAATTAAGAACAGAACTAGCTAGCTGTGATTAGTGATAAACTTATACTTTAATTACAGATAGATGAGCTATATGAATGCAGTCTACATTTTATTTTATTTATTTATTTTTTGTTAAAATGTAAAATATAACCAGATGATTTACTTGTTTTATCGTTGTGCTGTAGAAAGAGACCAAAAAAAAAAGATGTTCAAAAATGTAAGGAATTTTATGTAATATTTTAAAGAATGTATTTTTAAACATTCCACAGGTAAATGTTTCTGTTCAATAAAATTGGTAAATAATTAAAACAGCTTTTTCTACAATAAACTGAACATCCGTTCAACATATTATATTAAAATTAAAACACTGTTGTATGATTTTAATTGCTGAGTGAACAGTTGAGGCAGGACAGGCCAAAAATAAAAAACTTTTTAAAGATATTTGATTTGTTTAAATTTAGCTAATGCACTAGGTTAATATAGTAGATAATATACATTTTTACTATTTTTGTTATTACAAATACTGTTCAAGAGAAGATGTAATTATAGTAAAACGACCACTAAACTCAATAACCTACAGTCTTCAAATCAGAACTTGTCCTTGAAGTTCAGCACAAGAAGGTGTTGGGGGCATTGAAAAAGCAGCGCCGGATACCAGTCAGGGGCCCCCTCAGCGGCGGGCCATGAATCTCTTCTGGCATTTCCCTCTCCTCCTCAGTTTTGTCATCTGTCCCAGTCTTATGTAAACATGACAGGGGTGTCGATGTGGAGCTGCTGTAACTTGGCAGGCTGTAAAATACCCCACCCCCACTCATCATCATCCCAGCAAGAAAATAATTATGGCCTGGGTCATTTATTACCTCTTCCCTCACTCCATATGTATGAGTGGAACTTTGTATTTCAAAGAAAAAAACACAGGCATAAATATGAGGTAGCTTGTATAGCTGGACTTGTTCAGCTGGTGAGTAATTCCTATGGAAGTCTGGCCTATATTGAAATAAGATAGCTCTGGGGCAACAATTCCCAGCGGGCCTTTACTGCATTATCCGACTTTTCTGGACCTGTGCCTCACCCATGAGTGAATTAGCTGCAGCAATTGAGTTATTGCTCCTTTCAATTTGTACACAACTTATTGAATGGCTGTTGCAGCCATGTCCTGGCTGTTTGCTTGCTGAACAGGATTCCAGGGATGCAGACGTGCAGACCATGCAGCTGGGCTGAAAATACCAGCAGGTGCACTCATAACATCACGCAACATGCAGTTTGAAATTGATTTAAAAAAAGAAAGAAAAAAAAAAGAAGAGGAAAACCAGCACCTTATGGTTCATTGCTATAATACCCCTTTGCATAAATAGCTCAATATAATGCACAAACACAAACTTGTTTCCATGTGCATCCTTGTTTGTTATCTTGCCCTTCGCAGCTACTTAATTGGCTTGGTCTTGTTTTGATAATGCAGGCGAAAATGTTTTTTTCGGCCCATAACAAGACGTCCTGAGCATCCCTGATTTAAAAGCGTCTGTGGAAATCGGTGTCCTTTTCCTCTGTGATTGAAATGTAAGCAAACTGACTTATTTACCTTGTAGGAGGCCTCTGACTCTCGTAAATGTTTGTTCCAGCACTAAACCAGCATGACATGGCATTTCATAATGGTTTGATGCACATTGCTCCAGCACGCTAAACGTGGGCCACCGGAGCAGGATGAGAGGCCTGTTTTTTTTTTTTCAAATCCCCAAGCACATCACAGTCATATCACACTCATCAACATCTGCACCAGTGAGTCAACCCGCTGTGCCTTGACTCAAGAGGGACTCGACCGAAGATAGAGCGAAAGATGGAGAGAAAGAGATTAAGTAGAAAAGGATGGGTGACTTGATGGATACCATTTGGCTTTTGCTGGAAAGAAACAAGGAACTCCAAAAACTAGGGATTCTTACTTCACTTAGCGTGCAGTTCTTAATCTCTCAGTTAGAAACATTATGAAGAACAGAAATTGTAGACGAACATCATTGAATATACTGCTGTTTCTTTAATTATGGGCATAATTATGTCCCAGTAGGTTGGTTTTTGTTAAAATAAACAGATTTCAACTTTTCTTTTTTATATATGATGGTAATATTAAAAACTATGCATTCATCTTTTATTTGTGCTGCTTTTTGTAATAATTTCAATATTTAATTTTATAATATAATTTCAAACATTTTAATCTGTGATTTAAATTGTTTTACCCATGATTTTCCATCTTTTTCATGTACTTTTTACATCCTTTACACACACACACACACACACACACACACACACATATATATATGCATATATACATAAATACAAAACTTAAATCTTATTAAATTAAAAAAAAAAACCTCCACAACACTTAAACACAATAAAAATACAAGCAAATAAATGATATACAGTACAGCAATTTTTGGTGCCACAAGCAACAATTTTGCTTATAATCAGAATATTTTTTTTAATAGTATATCATTTCCGAGCTGTAATTTTTCTAAACTATGCAAGTATGAAACTATTTCTCTTAGTTTATTTAGAGTCCATAAAATGCTGACTCTGAAATTAGCTAGATGAAGAAGCCAGCCTTTTTATTCTAAAATTTTGTTGTTAATTTGGAATATGTTGGAAACG
Source organism: allo-octoploid hybrid of Carassius auratus x Cyprinus carpio (assembly GCA_024542945.1). Taxonomy (NCBI): domain Eukaryota; kingdom Metazoa; phylum Chordata; class Actinopteri; order Cypriniformes; species allo-octoploid hybrid of Carassius auratus x Cyprinus carpio. The sequence continues at coordinate 14,878,504 of CM045070.1, forward strand.
AAATTTGTTGGTTCAAAAATCAAATCAAATCCTTGATGAATGTATATACACAATATATAAAACAGCGTTTTAGGACTTTTTTCATTTATTTTTCCCCCATGTGCACAGAACCTAAAAATGCCCATAGTTTAAGAAAGAGCAAATATGTAGAATCCCTTTGATTTAAATAAAGCTGGGATTGGTGTAATCAACAACACTGTGACTGAGAGAGAGAGAGAGAGAAAAGATGAAGAACAGTGTGATCCACCAGGAGTATAAACAGATTGACATGAGAGAAAAGGCTCAGGAGAGAAACTCACTTGCAGGATAGCCGATTTATACCATGTATGTAGTAACAGTCGCCGCCATTCACGCAGTACGCCTTCTCTGACTCGTTGCATCTTCTGGCGTGGCCGGAACCCGGTGATAACGTTGTGGTTACTGCAGGAAACAAAGACAAAACATCTTAAGACATCAGCATGCCACCCAAAAAACAAAAGACAGAGCTTTCAGTGAGTGCTTAGTAAACAATAAAGAGAAGAGTCACGTGGCTGCGCAAGAAGCGAAAACACACATGCCAGCTTCTCAGATAACATTCATTACATGTTACTGATAATTTATCACATTTCAGCTCATGTCTCATTCTCTACAATAACAGTCATTCACTAGAACAATGAATCCTTGGTTTTCATTGCAAATCTCTCCGTACATCTTTGCTGCTCTGCTGAGGTTTGAGACGTTCGATAGGCAAAGATAAATATTTCAGTGAGCGCTGGAACCCCCCCACACCGCCTGCTCCGTCTGATTCACAGGTCTGGAATGGATCTGAAGTCCCGCTGCATTATCGGAGCATGTTTTGGGAATACTGCACCTCATGGGTATGAAAAAAAAATGAGAGGCCTGGAGAAAATGGCGAAATCACATTACGGCCATACTGACAGCAGTTTGTTTACCTTTGGTACCAGTTCAAGGGGTGTACAATGGGGCGCATGAATATGTTTATTGAATCTGTAATCAAAAGCAGAAAAGTGAAGATTGACAGGGCAAACTGCTTCCCACAGCCACATTATGCGCATACCTATGCTGTTTCTCACCACTGTTAAACTGAACAAGTCTACAAACACTCATGTCATCACCATCCAATTGATGCTTTTTCAAACACGCAATGGTTTCTGTTTAGCAACGCACAGTGGAGCATCTTTGTCATGCTGAAACGGCGTTCAAAGCAAATGTTTAGAAGGAACATGCTTATTTAATCTCGCTAATCGCAACGAAAAAGACAAATGTGTCTCCTCCTCCTCCTTTTACAGCATCGCTTCACCACATCAAGCCCACCGTTATTTATGTAATTAAAGAAATATTGTGATATCCAAACTAATGTTGTTAGATTTACTGGTTAGCGTGACTCAGTTCACCCCTGCTGGCAGATGCTGTTACTACACCATTAGGGAGCAAAAAAAGCATCTTTCTGCACTGAGAGCCATTCAAAAGTAGCTTTTTCTCAAGAAACATATTATATATATATAATATGTTTATATATAAACATATTATATATATATATATATATATATATATATATAAAGACCCTTTATATATATATATATATATATATATATATATATATATATATATATATATATATATATATAAAGGGTCAAAAATGTCAATTCGTACCAATGAAGTTATGATCTGAGGTAACTGGCAGCATGCCACAAACATGGTACATCAATCTAACGTTGAAAACAACCAGGAATGTTTGTTTTACTCGAGTCTGGATTCATGTTTGAAACCCTCCACTGCAGACCACCAACCAAACGTTTATTCTTCTGAGAGATTACATGAACATGTCAGTTAAGTGTGTTGAATCAGTTGGCTAAACAGCATTTCTTTGTGTAAAATATCACATAATCCCAAAACTTCCTTTTTTTAGGTTGAAATTTGATTGTGAATGGCAGATTTTCAATTCAGTGTGAGACTTCTCTCTTATTCCATGAGACATAATGCTTCTTATATAGTGTTCATGAATACACAAGGGAACATTCAGAATGATAGAGTGCAACCATATACAATAAGAAAAACTATTGTGAGATATTATTACAATTTAAAATAACAGAAATGCTTTTCTATTTTCAATATATTTAAAAATGTAATTTATTCCAGTGATGGCAAAGCAAACTTTTTTTTTTTTAAATTGAATGCATCCTTGCAAAATAAAAGTATTTATTTTGTTAAAAAAAAGTAACTAACAAATGGACATTTTTTTCTTTTTTTTTTTTCTACATGTTTGCATTCAGACATGATTGAAGAGTGTCTGGTTTTGAATGTAAAGAAAAGAGTGAAAATGAAAATTTGAAGGGATATTCTTAAGCATAGAACAACATAGGCTAGAAATTCAGCTGAGAACGAAATCTGCCATCTTGTTCTTCTCTTTCTCTCTGCAAATGAAAAAAAATATCTGCAAATTTCCAACAAAGAGTAGCTCATCATAGGACCCCGGCAACCCCACACATACAAGTGTTGAACACCCGGCTGTAGTCAGGCCAAGAAAAGAGAAACGTTAGCAGATGTGGAAGTGCACTCTATGCGTATCGGGGCCCTCCCTGATATCAAACATGATTTAGAGGTAGTAATGTTACCACATCAAATCACATGAGTGGAATCAGAGCACTGTTAAGGTTTGAATTTCAGGGACAGAGAGTTTCTGAACTTTCTTGTTGATTTCATGTTCATGAAAGTGCATGTCTAGTCAGGTTGTGTATTAATGTATAAGTAATAATCACATTGTGTGGCTCTGGAACCCTAGACAGCTTACAGAACATCTCGTGCCAGTTTGTTGAAGTGAATACAGCAGGCGGTGTGGAAAATCAGTAACATTTGGTTGAGGTGGTCTTGCATAACTTGAGTGTACGTCAGTTGTTTACTAAGCAAAGTTTATTCACTTGTTTTTATTTACAGTTTGCAGAAACTGTCCTCAAATGCTGACATCTTTGTTATACAATTTGTTTTAACTCTCCCGTTACTTTTTTGCATTAATTTATTTTAAATTTATTTAGTTTTTCAAAACGCACAGTTTATTCACCACTAGCATCATTAAACAGAACTGTAAGAAAATTGACTGTTTTTAAACAGGTTTCCAGAACATGTCTGCTGCCCCCAGACACAGTTGGTCAAGTGATTTTACAGAACATCTCATGCAAGTTTGTTGAAGTGAATACAGCAGAGGTGTGGAAAATCAGTAACATTTGGTTATTTCCTATGTTTACTCAGCTAACAAGTTTATCTAATTACAGATGTTTTTTGCAGGACCTGTCCTCAAACGATGACATCTTTGTTATAAAATGCATGCTTTTTTGCTTAATTTTATATATTTATTATTTTTAAGTTTTGACTTTCAAAATGTGCAATTTCTACACTACTTCCAGTAATAGACAGAACTGTAACAATATTGACTGTTGTCAGTAAGGTTTTCTGAACACATCTGCTGCCCCCAGACAGTCCCACCCCCAAACACCTGATAATCATCAAGGGATTTTACAGAACATCTCATGCAATTTTGTTGACGTGAATACAGTAACATTTGGTTATCGCCTATGTTAACTCAGCTTACAAGTTTATATACCAATTTTTAATTATAGATGTTTCTCACAATAAATGCTGACATCTTTGTTATAAAATGCATGCTTTTTTGACTTAATTTTATATATTTATTTATTATTTTTAAGTTTTGCCTTTCAAGATGTGTAATTTCTACACTATTCAAACAGAATTGTAACAATATTGACTGTTTTCAGACAGGTTTCCAGAACAAGTCTGCCACTGGCCGAACAAACTGACAGTCCTGCCCAAAAAACAAGTTTTTTTTCCTTTTTTCCCCAATTGGATACCACAGATCTGAATACCACATTTCTAAAAAAAAAAAAAAAAAAAGTCAGCCATTCTGTAACATTTTCAAATGTTTATGATTCGAAACTCACTCAGCTGTGTGGCATTCAAGTGGAAGAGAGGAAACAACAGTAATATACAACTATAATAACACCCCTTTCAACAACATGGATACGGGCTGGCCGGGATACAGCCGGTTGCTGGGAGGGACGCGTTCCATGCCACCCCCGTTCCGCACCTCTATGCCTGCTGAGAATTTTAGCATGTCTCAGCGCCTGTTTACCCCACTAGAGCACTAATGACACAGCATGCTCAACAAGACTCAGCTACCTTGGATGGAAAGATGGAGCCTGTAGACATTAAATCAGCGTTCCTGTGAGAGCTGCCCTCAGAGCCTCATAAAGACCACATCCAGAGACTCGAACATCCAGCTCAGCCTTTAAAACATGTGTACACTCACCCAGAGCTCCATGAGCGGGCACGTTTGTATTCCTTACAGTTGGCTGTTTATCCCCTTGAGGCTGAACAGGGGTGCACTACAAAGCTGGTTATATTAAGATGATATTCACTTCATGAATTTGGATGTGCATGATGCAAAAGCAAGCAAGTGTTCCAGCGCATGCAAAACATGCTGAAATTGGACAGCTGTATGCTACTCATTTAAATTTCCTCTTTTATGCATTACATAAATTTGGACTTCCAAACGGAAAATTTCCAAGTGCTCTCTAACAGTCAGATTAAAAAGAGCGTTTCTTCCAAAGCTGCAGGAAGGCTTGCGTGTCAGCAGCCTGTGGGGTAATTCTGCTGATGTCTGTCATGTTTATGCCTCTGGTCTAGTGATACACTTCAAAAATCTCCCTCCATCAGTAATTGAGCTCTGACAGCTACACGCCTGTACAATATTCCCTCATGTTTCTGAGGCTCCCATCAGCTGTCTGCTGGAGATCTGGGAAAACTCAACAAATACCTGCTGAGGCAGCATGTGCCAAGAAGATGAGGTGGCGTGGGGAAAGTGTGAAGAGAGAGAGAGAATGTGTAGGGCCCAAGGTGGTTTAAAAACATCACCTGGACAAAAGTATACGTTAGCATTCCTATTCATCTTGAAGCAAGTTACTGTCATTTTTGTTGCATAAGAGCGCAGAACTTTGCGAGCCAATCACTTGAGCTGCAAATGTTATGTGACCAATCATGATGGAGCTGCAGGAAAACTCAGGAAAAATGACAAGGCTGATAGGCTAATGGCGTCACACAAACGCAAACAGTCATAACAACTTACCACTAAAAATTACTAAAAATGCTATATAGGAAAACCTTGTCTGCTTAGTATAAACCAAATGCACACACTCCCTTATGGAAATTAACCATGGTTTTACTACAAAAAAAAAAAAAACTGATTACTGTAGTTAAACCATGGTAACCACAATTTAACCATGGTTTTGCTAACCTAACCATATTTTACCCATGGTACTGGTAGTAAAACTGTGGTTATACAAATAGTAATCAATATGCCAAACAATATCACTACACTTTTTACTATAATAAAACCAGGGTTAATTTTTGCGGTTAAGTGCTTCCCTGATGAAAAAAACAACAACTAAAAACCAGCATGGACATAGCTGGTTTAGCAGGCTGGTTTTAGAGGGGTTTGGACATTCTTTAGGTGGTTTCACTGGTCTTAGCTGGTCAGACTGGGAGACCAACTAAATAACCAGCTAGCGCCAACTTAGTCAGGCTAGGAGATTAGCTTTACAAGCTTAAACCAACTAAGACCAGCCAACCAGCATTTTTCAGCATAGCAATAAACCTTTTACAAATTAATGCTGCGAAAATAAGCAGAAAAGAGCTACTAAATAAAAAACAAGTCGTTTTTTTGGAGTGTTGTTGCTAAACTAAACCAGACTTAGGCTAGCCATGATACAGTTCACGCTAAATGATCAACAAAGCATTCCAAGCTAAGGTCAGTTTCACTATACAGTCCTTCGACAACTGCGGTTTATCCAGCTTCACACTCACTATCTTTTTACATTCAGCTGCAGTGCCAGGTCACTTTCCAACCTTCATGCTCACTAGCCAGGTTGCATTTCTATTCCTGACATGCTAAAGGCCAAGTTCTTCAAGTTCTTAATGGCACGCATTAAGCAACTTTCACTACAGCTCCCATGAGAGGTCACTTTCTCCTGCCTGAAAACCCAAGGGTTTGGCCAGCGAGCTTAGCCCTGAGTTTGATTAATCCTTCATGGCCAAGAAACTGAAAAAAACGACCTGGGTGGGGGCAAAATGGGGCCATCTGGAAGGCTTCATAAACATGTCTATCTTTCTGCACTCTCCAAAGGGTTCTAGGAAAGTCATAAAAAAAAAAAAAATGAAAGGAGAGGTCCCTTTGCTGAGAGTCTTTTATTTTCTTCTTCTTCACTGAGTCCAAACGAATAATTTCGTAAGTGCAGGGACGTCCGACAGTTAATTGAAGGCTTAACCCTCATGCTCTGTTTATGGTCTCAGAGACTTGATAGCTTAATAGCTGGAAAAACTTGGAATATCAGGTTGATGATTTTCCAACTTTTGTTGATCTGATTATAAAATGATAAAAAAAATTATCCGGGATTCTGTCCATTTTTAAATGGAAGTTGCATTTCTGAAAAGTGCATGTGCTACAATAGAGGAATAAAGAATCACAAAAACAAATATGTCAAATGGGTCTTGATCATATTAAAATAATTTGACGAGAAATTAATTAAGTTAATTACAAAATTACTATCATTTTATACATTAATCAATCTGGATTCTGGGACCCCAAACAAAAACATTTGGGTTATTTGAGGGGTGAAAACAAATAATATCCGCTAGTTCAAATTACATCCACATTTCTGGTATGCCCTGTGGTAGCTTGAGCCAAAGAAAAAGTTCAAAAAGCTCCAGCAGCTGACAAATGATGCTTGAGAGATCATGATAGTGAAGCCATGTTCAACCCCCTGTGCCAGCACACTGTCTCACCTCACTCTTGCTGGAGATGTCTCTTGTTACAGCTGGGAGCAAAATCCCATCACTGCACAAGAGGTCAATTTATACAGCATGCAATCTTACAGCTTTTGAGTGCTTTCCATTATGCAAAACCATTATGTGCATCCCTTTTGTTTAAAGGGGTTGCCAAAGCCTTTCAGAGAGGTCTTCTCAATTTCACATTTATATGTGCACCGCTGTATTTATTAAAAGCCTCTAAACAAAATCATATGGCCCTGCTTGAGCAAGTAAAAAAAAACTGGGATCACACTATCAGTTTTGTAGCATTAGCTTTGGTGCACTGCAGGGCACAAGAGTTCAGATGTCAGTGGTGTTTTGATTGTGTCGCAGACTGGCACTCAACTGTGGAACTGATGTTGTTTTATCTGTAGGCAAGTATGCATGTTTGCGTGCTCAAGAGCAAGAGCGCAAATACACAAAAATTAAAAAAAAGCAAAATGACATGCCAAACACAAGTTAGAGAATTCCCCTTATTTTAAATAAATGATAAAATTAGTAAGTTTAGCAAGTTAACCTGTAGGTACAACTATTTCATATTGAGGTCCACACAAGCTAACATATAATCATATGTGCTATTGTATGTAATTCCCTTTCAAATGTGTTCTTGTAGAAATGTGTATTAAAACAAATACATATGTGCAGTGAATGTAGGATACAGCTGTGGTGTGGGTGCATTCTTCAGTGCTTTAATGGCCCTGTGTAATCTATTATATCTTTAAGACCTTCAGTGCAGACTTGAGACTCTTCATGTTTGCATTAACGACGACGCACTCCAGCAACAAAAGGCAAGCCTGTTAGGAAACAGAGCTTTCCCTGAAGCATGATTGCTATAGTGATCCGGTATTTGGATGTTTACTTAAACCTTTGTAGAAAGCGACATTGGAACAGTGGGTGGGAAAAAAGGTCCAATTCATAGAATAAAATCTCAATATTTACGCCCAAGGACAGGATAAGCAACGGACTCTTCCGTAATAGCTTAACAAACATGAAAACAAGCAGGTAAGACAATTAGATGCAACATTTGCATATTACATACTTAGAAGTTCAAAGGAAGCTTACTGAAACCATGAGTCACGTGTCAAAGTCTTTCCAGTCACTGTTTAGGCAAGAGGCCAAATCTAAAATGTGTTTCATTCAAAGAAACTGTACGACTCGAATCATAATGCTCAAAAAACCCAATGTAAGAGTCACAAAGCCTTTAGAAAATTGTGTTGAGGGTACTCTTTAACCCCAGTCCACCATAACAGCAAAAAGCAAGAATAAAAGAAGCCTATATTGAACTCTGTCCTGTATTTTTTTCCTTTTCATTAACAGGTCTTTATTTTTCTCTTCTACTGCCTGCTTCCTGCTGCATAGCTGATGTGTCTGGTCTTGTCCTCCACAATCATTTCACAGATGACTCTGAGAAATCAAAGCGTGCTATTGCTCGCGATTGCACAACAGGACGCGTGTGTAAACAAGCAAGATTCGGGGCACTTACCCAGAGGGGGTGGGGCGCTGCTGGGCGACGTGAGGGCAAGGGTGCTCGTTGGGCTGGAGGTAGGCACAGAGGAGGCCGTGCCTGGGGCAAGTGTGGGTAGAGACTCAGGGAACCATCGGAAGGATGACACGGGGGTGCTGTGCGTCCACAGAGCATCATCCGAGCCGAGCCCCCCCTCATTATCTTCTCCCCTGAGGAGATCCAGCCAGTCCGGTTCCCTGCTGCGGCTGGCCCCTTGAATCAGAGCCCGGCGGAGCAGCAGCAAACAAGCTCCGAGTCCCAGAAGCAGGAGCAGCAAAGCAAGAATGAGGAGCAGGGCTCTTCCTCCGCATGCACCCCTGCAGCAGGGCCTCGGAGGGCGACGTGGGGTCGGCTGCGGTGGAGAGAAATGCTCCACTCCAGCCCCCGACACGAGCCCAACACTCTGCCCCTGACAAAGAGACACCAGAAGGACAGGCAGCGGATAGACAGACACATCTGGGTCCATGGGAAGCTCGTCCAAATCCTGCTCGATATCTCACGGCTCGCACTTCCTCTGCAAGTGCTCATAGGGCTAACGTGTCCGGTTGAAATCTCAAACTGCCCTGCACACGCACATACCTCAAGGCCAGTTGTCAGGACTCACACAAGGCCGCCCTCGCACACTACCGGGCGTGAAATTGCAGCATCGCGGTCCTTGTGGCGAGTTGGCAGACAGAAAGCAAATCTCTAGATGTGGGCTTTCAGATCTGGGATGACCCCACCCAGAAACAGCAGCACCAGCCTACTGCCCACAGCTCTGATGGTCACAGCCAGCTGCAGCAAATCCACCCCGCCGGAGCACACATTCACACACCCACATATATACCAGCATCCGGTCTGATGGGGAAAACAGAGGGGCTCTCCCCACCCAAACACACTTAATGAAGTAATGAATACTGTGGGCAAGACCACCAGCAACATGTGGCATGGGGGGAGAGGGAGGGACAGCTGTGGTAGACGACTACAAAGGGCAGCACCTTTACAAGAAGCAAGCAGGAATGGGAAATATATGTATTCCTTATGTGACCAGAGAAAGTGCATCAAACAGCGCATGGGCCTAAAGAATCCGACCCCGAGTCAAAGGTCACACACAGCTCCTAATGGTCAATGCTTCATAATCCAAAACACACTGCCTGGCACATACAAACCTCGCCTACAGTGCACACATGGACAGGGGATACATAAGTCCTACTAATTAAATTAAGGGTTATAAACTTAGCCCTCCAATCTTAGATATTTGATACCATACTTGCAGATGAATTCCACAAATAAATAAATAAATGTCCATGTCACATTTTACCCAAAAATAAATTATTTTATAATAATTATTATAAAAACAAATTATTTTTGAATTAAATTATTTTAGAGTACTTTAATAAATTAAACTAAATGAAGCCTCTCTCTATTATTTTAATTATTAAGACATTCAAAATAGATTTTTCCAAAATTCTTGTTATGCAGTAAAATGATTCAGTTAAAAAAAGTTTTAATAATATTTTTTTTGTACACTTTATTCGAAGGTGCCCTTGTAACAGTGCAATTATACAATGAAGTACTGTTCAATATTAATTAAAAATATTGTAGTATTAACTACAGGGTTAGAGTTAGAATTAGGGTTTGGTTTAGGGTTAGCTGATTGTAATTATGCATAATCTATTGTTATTACTATTGTGAATAGATGTAATGTGTAACAAAAAAAAGTGTTACAAAAATGTTATGTTAGAAATACTAAAGGGGCAGGTATATGCATAATTATCATAAAATAATATCAAAATGCAAATATATATATATATATATATATATATATATATATATATATTTTTTTTTTAAGTAGCTATATTTTTTAACAGGCAAAATCAGGAATGTGCAATATATTACTGGTAATTTTATTCATTTTTAAACACTCTAATATAAGGTATGTATTATAGGTGTCACAATATACAGGTATTGACGATAACCATGATATTCAAATTGTGTTAATTTAGGGTGTGACGATATACCAGTATTGGCGATAACCACAATATTTAAAATCAACAATACTCTAATGATAACACGACACTATTGCATGCAAACCAGTACCTGGTTTACCTCCCATGTGGCAGTATTGTGCCTCGACAAGATGACGATGCAGCGCACACAGCTACTCCAAGAAGAACCATGTTCAATATTATACAGACAGTAAGTTGCCATTATTTTACTAGTCATGGAATGGGAAACTATACATTAACCTGCTAACAGCGGTTTCCTGTGTTCATATATTTTAAATGGGTGATTATTTTAATAAGTACCGCGTTTTCTTTACTCATCTAATTTTTGAATTTGTATTTGCAATCAACGCAATTGAAGCGCGTTATCTGCATGACTTCATTGGCGCCGGTGCAACTATAGGTTAAAAGAGATTAAAATACGCAAGTTAACAGGTTAAATTATCAGTTTTGATGTTAATATTTTTTCATCGTACTGTTAAACTTGCAATAACAGTGTTGTGAAAAATTTAATATCGTGACAGCCCTAGTATGTATAGATAACAACATCTTGAAATAATGTTGTGATGCCTAAATTAAATTCTTTACATGTGTTTTATATTAAAAACGGTAGAGACTTAAAATCATAAATCAGTAATGAAAATAATGATCATTTTACTGTTACTTCCCAGAATTATTAATCAGTAAATCCCTAAGCAAAAATATAACTTCACATTTCAGATAAAATATAACCAGGACATATTCCTAGACAGGTTTCGTGAGATTTGCTCCCGCACAAACACACATACACACACCCACACCTGAACTCAGCAGTCTCCATAAAGATATATTGTGGAAATCAAAACAACAGAGCTATTTGGGCTCTTGGCAGTCTTTTGTTTGTTGATGTGTTATGTAAAGCCTCCCTATTTGTGCTGAATTAGGGCTGCTGTCACCAGTTGTTCCTGTTGGACTGTAAATACAGTTCGCTTGCCATGAATCTCCCTGACTGAGGGCCGACACCGATCGTACTGCTCACCCGCACCAATCAATGTCTTCAGTTCCCTTACAGGTACTTGACATTCTAGCACAGTCACTGCCAATGTCCCAAAAAGATTTCTAGCATCCTTTAAGCCCAGTTAATCTTGGTGTTTGGGCTGTCGGAGAAAAACGAAGAACCTGTTTTTTGCAACAGAAATAGAAAGTGACAAGGAGGAGGAAAAGAAATGGCAGACCTGAATCAGAGGGGTCAATGTGGTTATCCCCAGTTTGAAGCTAGTGTTTTTAGGAGTTAAAATCCTACATTAAAGATAAGCGATGGATTATATTAGTCAAGTTAAGCAGAAATGGATTGGCTTTCATCACAGAGGCAGGTGTTGTGTGTGTGAAGTTTTGTGAGGAGATTCACAGTGGTTTGTGAGAGCGGGAAAGCGGCTGAGAGAAAGGGGGAGAGAGATTGCTGCTGGTGGGCCCCAGCATGACTGATGAGTTTGGAACAATCGGGCGCCCAGCTGCGTTTTCCATCAAACACATTCCTCTCACCTCACGCTTTCCCTCTGTCCCACTCGTTCACTCTGCGGCTGTAAGCAGCGCCCCCTAGGGACATGATTTTTATGTGATGGACAGAAAGACTTGAGCCATCTGTGGCAGGAATATCCCTGTATCTGTACAACCACAGACTGGATTTCACATCATCCTATTTTTCCACTGAAAAAGATATCTTTGGTTCTGACGAGACTGAATATGATCTGATTGTGTATCGCTCTGTTTTCATTTGATCCAATCAGGACCAAGGGGTCAACATTGAAAATGTAATCCATGTGTGCAACTGCTTGAGGTATTATGCAAATAAAGTCCCAGTTGTGAACTTTTCTACAGATGTGACACACGCACAGCCCAAGAAACAAGCACAGTGTGTGTGTGCTGAAGAACGAAGACCGAATCAAACCCTCCTCAAATGGGCTACAGCCCGAGAATTCCCGATCCGCCAGTCAGCACAGAGGAGAGTCTAAGAGAGGATTCACCTCGACTTGTCTCTGGCCTGGAGTTCTGGAATAACAGGGAATCCCATTTCAAAATATGTGATTCTGAAATCCTAGAGCACTTACAGTACTTTATGTTTAGGGTTCTGCAAGAGCAGCACTTTAAACCTGTTACAATATAAATACAATAAAATATGATGACCAAAATTATAATGAACTTAAAACTTAAAAATATTTTACATATACATTTATTAATTTAGCAGAATTAAATATATATATATATGATACAGATACATTTTCAATGCATACAATAAACATAGTTGTGTGAAAACTAAAATGCAAAACTGTTTTTTTTTTCTTTCTTTTATTTCTGCTTTTTGACACAATAATGACTACATGATACTTAGACTACAACAATAAAACATAATATGTATAATGGATATTAAAGCAATAAGCCCCAAGAAGCCGTGGTTTACAGTGAATTTATAACAGCTAAGGGACGGTATTAGGCACGATGCGAAGCGGAAAACGGTTATTCCATATATGTCGCAAGGTTTCACAAAATAAAACAAAGCAAATAAAATGTAATGATATTAATAAAAAACATTATTCTTAACATTAAAAACATTATTCAAACAATGTAGTTCCTCAGAAACGGTTATGGTTGCAACAAATTGGTGGCCAAAAAACAGAGACGTAAACAAAGGTGTATGTTTGCAGAGTAATTTACAACAGGTTCGAACACGGCTCAACCAATCAGAACCAAGGACCAGAATTATCCATTTTATAATAATAATGTTTTCATTGTTTTTTTCTTAATTAGATTAATTATTATTATTATTATTATTATTATTATTATTATTATTATTGTTGTTGTTGTTTTTGTTGCTGTTGTACAAACAGTAATTTTTTTTAATTATTATTTATAAATAAATTATCATCTTATTATTAGTAGTAATTAAATTATATTATAATATAATTAAGTTACATAATATGTATATAACAATGAAAGTATATAACATTATTATTTTTATGAACGTGAAAGAAAAGTGAAAGTCGTGACATTTGCCAAGTATGGTAACCCTAACCATTAGGCCACAGCAGCCCCTGTATTATAATAATAATAATAATAATAATAATAATAATAATAATAATAATAATATTATTATTATTATTAATGTTGTTGCTGTTGTAATACTTTGCAATTTTACGTATTTTAAAAACAGTATCAGTAATTATTATTAATAATAATTATTATTATTATTATTATTATTAAAACCAAAGTTACAAAACAATAATATAATATTAATATTAATATATCTAAATGATTCTCTTATTAATCCATACTGATTATTATTATTAATATTAGAGCATGCCATTTCATTTACATACAAATCCCACCCTACATTTTTCTCATTTGATATCCCGTTTCATTTCTAAAATAGATTATGCAAATAAAATAAGTTGTGAAAGCCTTTTGAAGGACAAATTGTTAGCGATTCTGCAAAAGAAAATGAAGAGGTTTGTATGCCAAGCTTATGAACATTAATCTACACGCCATTGTTTAATATGGGATAAGATAATAGCACAGGGCATGAGGATGTTTTGGTGTGACAGCACATTTGTAACACTAATACTGCTGTCTGCACAGGCTGATTGTTTTCCCACTAAGTATTCGACCACAACATAACCTTCTGACCTTTTCATGTCCCGCTTCACCCGACTGGTGACCTGTGACACCACAATGCTTTGATAAACCAGAGTCACCTTCAACACAGACACGTACACAAACACACGGGAGCAGCAGGCAGTGAAGGGTGACAGAGCTGTGGTGTTGATCTGAGAGACGGCTATCATGGGCCTGCTGCGCAGACAGAAGAAGCAGTGTTTCGGAGACCCCCCGGGGAAGGGGGTGGGCTCTAAAATTGCCTGTGGTTTGACTTTATTAAATGTAGTCCCAAGGTCACAGGGTCTCGGGACACCCTCAGCTCACCTCCCTTGAACAGCCATAACTTCAGCCCTGATTAGCAATAATTAATGAGTCCAATTACTCAGCTCACTTATCTTGTTAAACGTCCTGCTGGAAGAGCCAAAATATGCATGTGTGCGTTTACTGGAGTTGTTTAAAAGGGAGGTGTGTGATGAAAAACAGCCTTCATGAAGAGAGAGAGACTAATTTCCTGTGTCATACCAGCGGTGCAGCAGTGACAAAAATCAGCCAGCTATCTGATTGGTCGGCGGGGCGAGAGGCAACACGCGATTGGCTGAATGCCTGGACAGAACCATGGACCTACAATTGCATTACGAAATGGGTTTGAAAAAGCTGCCTCTGCAAAGCATCTGGCTCTCCTCCTCTTTATTGCTCTGTCTTTTGCTCTCCTTCCATCTTTCTCTCTGTTTCCTTCTTTTACAATGCCTCCCGACCCATTGCTTCTTTTCCCTATCGAGCTCTCCATCTCTCGTTCTTCTTCTCAGGCAGATTCACAGATAGCACTAGTGCGTACAGCTGCCGCAGGCCCCCAAAATGGCATAGACTTTCTCAACAGTAGCTGTTCAACTGATGACCTCAGGAAGAAATCAATCTCGTTAGCGACTGGAATAAATGAAAAGGCTGTGTTCTCCTCAACATGAGCATCATGCAAATGGTACAAGCAATTTTTTTTAGAGTGCTTGGTACAATCACAAATTGCTAGAGCCGATTATCTTTTCCAAACATTCTGGACTCAGATGAAATTACCAAAAATACTGATAAAAATATGGGAGTCTGCCTCCACTTCACAGAAATTGTGACCTTGAGATATTAGTCAGATACTTCAGAAGTCACAATGTGAGTTGACTACGACTGTTAATTTCGACATTAAATCTTACAATGTGACATTACATCTCGCAACTTTGTTTCTCGTAATTGCGACTTTATTTCTCACAAAACGGCTTTATGTTTTTCAATCCAGCTTTATATCTCACTATCCAAAAATTGCAACACTTGTTTCTTACAACTACTATTTTATATCTCACAATGTACAGTAGATTTGTCTCACAATTCAACGTTATATCTCACCTTCTGGAATTTTATTTTGCATTTGCAAATTTGTTTCTTATAATGGTAACTTTATATTTCACAATGTGACTTAATCTCATAATAGACTTAGTTAACATGAACTAATTAAAAATACTTCTTATGCAATTATTAATCTTAATGATTATTTTAATATTTACTAATATATTATCAAAGGCTGTATCTGCTAATATTATTAAATGGAACTGAGGAAACATGAACTAACAATGAACAGTATTTTTATTAATTAACTTTAGCAAAAATAATAAATACTGTATCGTTTTTAGTTAATGCTTTAACTTGCATTAACTAACAGAATCTTATTAAGTGTTACCCATAACAAATCTCATAACAATATCTCTCATTATTGTGACTATATATTTCACAGTTGCAACTTTGCTTCACGTAATTGTGAATTTATTTCTCACAACATGGTTTTATGTCTCGTGATTCAGCATTATATTTCACTATATTTCACAGTTATAATTTTATTTCTCATAACTGCAACTTTAGTAGATGCTATTTTTTAACTTTATCTCACAATTATCTCTTTGCTCTGAGACAGAAAAAGGGTTCCACAGCAAGAGTTGAACTTGTGACCTCACAGACTTAAGCAAAAAATACACATCAGAGTCACATAAGGCCCTGCTCAGGTGAGGCCCAATCCCCCCCGAGACTGAAATCCTAGAATCGCCTTTTTCTGCACCATCAGAAGGTAGGAGGCTGGGAAAACAGTGTATCATACAATCAGTTGAAGGTATTTCCTAAGCTTTTAGATTTATGTTCCTCCCCTGGACACTTGAGAGCTTCATTGGTGGTGGCCTCATTCAGGTTGTTGATCCATGTTTTTTTTTACGAGGACTGTATTGGGGGCAGGCCCCTCCCCGAGCCTGGAGCCACACCACCTCCGATGGGCTTGGTCTTGCCTCCACCTTCCTTGTACCTGTGTGTGTGTGTGTGTGTGTGTGTGTGTGTGCGCGCAAGTTGGCTGCCGTGACACTGTGAGACTTGTTCTGGGGCGCCTGACATGCCGACAAACAATCAGAGTGAAACATACACAAACACACATATGCACGCACCTCTCCCAACCCTCCTGCTGCTCTAAACCACAACACGCAACTACAAAAATGCACAACATAAAAAAAGGCATGTGAAGTATAAGTCATTCCTTTTGGAAAATCCATCTTAACTGAGTTTCCGAACATGTCCTTGACCACCTTAGGATAGTAGTTGGTTTTTAGCTAATAAACTTTAATCCTGAGGTAGTCTTAAGCTAGTAGACCATATTGGATCAGCCATAAAAATCTGATAACAGCTGTTTACACCAATTTAAGGTGGTCAAGCTAGTTTTGAGAACATGATACAGCTACAGACCAGCTAATAACCATTTTAGACCAGCTAGAAACTAGTCTCCACGTTCTAAAACCCAGATACCAGCTTGAACTAGATTTTCTATCAGGGGTGAGATACCTGAAGTAATCTCAACTTGGAAGAGCAGCCAACTATGCACTTACAGATATGTGCAAAACCCTGACATAAACACACAAACACACACACACACACACACACACACTTGTTTTTAAATATTTTGCCCATGTTGTGATCTTGTGCACGTCTTCATCTCTCACCACAATACATTTGTCAGCAAAAAAGAATGTATATATTTGGCAGCCCATCAGCAAAGACACACTCTTAACTTCCTTCCCGCTGATCTATGACATTAAAGAAAAGTTTTCACTTACTGCTTTGTACGTGCACTGTACTGGTGCCGTTGTCCTTCCCCAGAATATTCTCTGCCACACATGTGTAATTCCCAGAATCCTCCAGCTTTGCACTGCTGATCTGAACTTTGGAAGTTTTCCTTCAAGAAGACAGACAGACAGAAACAGGAGAAAGAGTCAAGGATTCCACTATAAAAATGTAAGAAGGAGAAACTCTCCAGAGAAACCCTCTGTATAAATTAGAGCTCAGTTCAAGTCTTTAAACAGAGATAAAACAGAGACATTTGAGACTCTGAGAATCCCAGTGAGCTTCACATTGCTTCCACAAATGGTTCTTTTTGGTGAAGAACATGACTAATGAATCAGTGAAATGAGACAAAAATCTCCTTTACCCTTAGATAATTTTTTAATATTGTCTTTACTATAGAAGATAATTTTAAAGGCAGTTTACTCACTTCAATATTATTCCATACCTGTATAACTTTTATGGAACTCAAAAAGTAGATATTTTTGGAAGAATCTTCACACAGCTCTTTCAATATGACAACTTTTAGTGACCATGTCTGTCAAACTCCACAAAAAGACAAAAATGTACCATAAAGAATCATTAAAATTATACTCCATATGAATTGGATCATATGTTTCATTCTTTTAAAGTCATATGAAAGCTTTGTGTGAGAAACAGACCAAAATATAAGTCACTATTTACTGCAAATCTCTGGGTCCCCAAATGCAGGCTTGATTCAAGCTTTAATGCATGTTACTTAGAACTGTCTTTCAAAGAGCTGCATGAAAACTTGGGGGGAAAAAATGTATTATGTGCAATTATAACATTTTGTAACAACATAAGCTTAAAGGAATAGTCCACCCCAAAAACTCACCCTCACCTTGTTCCAAACCAAAAGGTATTTTTCTTATGCTTAGCACAAAAGAATATATTTTGAAGAGCCAAACAGTTGTAGGTCCCCACTGACTTCCATAGTAGGGGAATAAATGTGTAAGCGTAACTGTGTAAGTCATTGGGAACCATCAACTGTTTGTTTCTTCAAAATATCTTCTTTGATGTTCAACATAAGAAAGAAACTCATACAGGTTTGGAACAACATGAGGGTGGGTAAATGATGAGAATTTTTTTCCTTTTGGGGTGAACTATCCTTTTAAGTAATTATAGTTTAGAGTTTATTTGGACCCACAGGTTGGTAATCCACCTTTCCCATCAGATGAGGGAGACCAACTTAAACCGGCTAATCATTTTAAACTAATAACACTGTTTTCAGCAGAGTTTTCATTTTTGGTGACCTATTTCTTTAATCGTGTCATTAATAATATAATAGACATGCATGCTGAAACACTTCACTTCAATTACAAGGGCACTGGCAGTCTTTAGCACACTGCCCATAAGGATAAATTGACTTTTGACTCTTGGTCACGATCTACACTAAAAACGTCTGATAAATGTCTAGAACTGGAGGTTGGGTTCTGTTGGTGTGTGCCAGTGGATGTGCTGACTCACTTGCCATTCCTGGAAATTTTGATCTCTTTGCTCTTCTTCAGTTCAGTGCCATCTTTGTACCACTTGTACTGTGGGGTGGGGTTGCCGGAGGCCTCACACCTCACAATCAGCTTGCTTCCTTCGTCCACCGACACAGAATTTTTCATGCGCCTCAGTGAGGGAGGAGCAGCTGAACAACAGGAAGAAAGAAAAGAATATAGTGTTATAAATACTTATTTTTAACATCAACGTGTAGTAGGGTTGATGCAGTGATGGAGCAGAAAATAAGGGAGGGAGGCAGAGAGAGAAAAATCCAGAAAAGTCTTTTAGCTGGCCAGATGATGTCACCAGAGACACTGGCAGAGTGAGGCAATTCTCTCTTCATTTCAGCGCATAGCTCTCTCTGCTCTCAGGGATCAATGCAGAACATTTACAGCACTAAAAGACCTGCATTTTGTGCTGCTCTTCACTTTTATGAACTCAACCACACATGTGGACATGCTAAAATAAGAACAGGATTCACATGCAGTTTTGGGGGTAACTAACTACACTAGCAGCACTATTAACTTAAATGTACTGTATAGTTCACCCAAAAAAATATATATATATTTTCATACTTTACTTACACAGAAGACATTTTGATGAATGTTAACCAAACAGTCGATGGTAGCCACTGATTTTCTTAATATTGAGGAAAAAAAAACTCAAGGGCTACAGTTTGGTTATCAAAATTCTTCTCAGGATTTTAATTTTGAGGTGAACTGTGGCGAGGGGGCGTGGTTCAGCGAAGTCTGCAGCGGGAAAGAAGGTCAGGAGACGAGCGGTGAGTAAATGGGTTAAGTGCAAAATGATGAACACCTGTGTCTGATTGCAGTAATTGGCCTGGAGAGACCGGTTAAAAGGGAGGCTGGAGAATATGCTGGCAGAGAGAGACGGGACGGAGACTCGGACACTGCTCTGCCTGAAGAAAGCTGAGATCAATTGAAAGATTGTCTTTATCGTTTTGTGAATGTCCTGGATGCGCTATTTTTGTTTTGTGTATTCTGGTGAATAAATTAACCGAGTCTCCAACGCCAACCCTGGTCACTACTAAGAACTTTGTTACACTGGTGCCGAAACCCGGGAAGGAAGTGACAGCGCTGCTGTCCATGTCAACTCCGTCAAGTTCGCCGTTTGCGGAGGTCATCCACTCGCTCGCGGGACTCCATCAGGAACACCATCAAGTGCTGCTGGACATGAGGGAAGACCAGGAACATTGTTCCAGGCCTTTGTCCAGACACAGCAAGAGGACCACGAGCTGTTCCAGAGCTGGATCGACCGAGAGGTTCGGGCTGGAGGAAGTCCACCTGCCCCAGCCCTGCCAACCCACATGCCATTGGACAAGTTAGGCCCGCAGGATGATCCAGAGGCATTCATTGACCTTTTCGAGAGGACCGCGGAGGCATGTGGGTGGCCCAGCATGAACTGGCCAGTGCGTCTCATTCCGTTGCTTTCAGGGAGGCAAAATGGCGGCACAGCAGTTGCCAGTTCCGAACCTCCTGGTCTACGACGACCTCAAGCGAGCCATCCTTCAGCGGGTCGGCCTGAACCCCGAACAACACCGGCAGCACTTCAGATCGCTGGACCTGGGCCGGTCCTTCATGATGGCTCAGCAGCTCCGGGACACGTGCCGCAAATGGCTGTTGGCCGGGGGAAGCGACGTCTACCAAATCATTGATCATGTGGTGCTGGAACAGTTCATCGCATGGTTACCAACAACCACAGCGCAGTGGGTCCAGTACCACCGGCCGGCGTCGCTAGACCTGGCCATTCAACTGGTGGAGGACCAGATGGTGGCGTGCCGTGGGGTTGGCAAAGCCCTGCCTTCTGTCTCTCTCTTTCTTTCCCCCCCACCCTGTACCTCTAAACCTGTTCCAATCCCTAGGTCCCCCCCCCCGAGCGCAGCCCCAATGATGGGTTTTTTTCCCAAGAGACATCCTTACACAAATACCCCAATAACTGACTAAAAACTGGCCAATTGGTCCTCAAAATTAGAGGACGTCTGAGGTGCAGGTTAACTGCCACCTCCACTTTATGCTTTTGACCCCGAAATTGGATAGCAAGGAGCATCAAAGGAGGATACTTCACCACATCCCCGTGTACGCACCGCACCCGAACCATGCAGCTCTTATCCAATGCCTCCGGTTGAGTTAGGCTTTGATGGATCGAGGTTTGGTTACATCCTGAATCCACCAAAGCCCAATATGTACCCCCCTTAATACTCACAGGTATTTGGTACATGCCAGTCTGATCGGGGGCAGTCTGCGGGGCATCCAGGACCCAGATCAGTGTCCCCACCTCCATCACCGGACACCGATCAATAAAGTGTCCTAGGTCGCCGCAACGCCAACAGGCCGGCCCAGATTCCCCACCGCCCTAGTGGCAGGAAATGGATCAATTAATTGGCCTAGAGAGAGCAGAGGAAGGGGGCCTAGTGAGGTGCTCGAGCTGGTCGGCCCCGCCTCCCTGGGAAGAGGCCGTGGTCCGGCAGAATCCAGCACCGGCCCACCCCGCCATTGGGCCATGATTCTTTTGGCCGGGCATTCACGAGAATGTGCACAGGTGGTGCGTGGCTTATCGTGAATGTCAGTTAGTGAATCCCCCAGCCTCCCCAAAAGCGCCGTTGCAACGCTTCCTCTCATGCAGGTCCCCTTCGAGAGAATTGATATGGACCTCATTGGGCCATTAGAATGGTCATCCAAGCGCATCGCTTTGCATTAGTCCCCGTGGATTATGCAACGCTATACCCAGAGGCAGTGGCACTCCACAACATTTCTGCAAAAAGTGTGGCTGAGGTCCTGTTTTGTATAATCTCCCGAGTGGGGATCCCAAACGAGATCCTCACTGATCAAGGCACGGCGTTTATATCACGTACAATACGCAAACTTTATGAATTATTGGGCATTAAGTCGGTCCGCACCAGCGTCTATCACCCACAAACGGACGGGCTGGTGGAACGATTTAATCGCACGTTGAAGACCATGATTCGAAAGTTCGTTCACAAAGACACCAAAAATTTGGATAAATGGCTGGAACCCCTATTATTCGCTGTGTGTGAGGCCCCGCAAGCCTCCACGGGGTTTTCCCACTTCGAGCTTTTTTACAGTCGCCAGCCCCGTGGGGTTTTGAACATCCTGAGAGAGGCTTGGGAGGAGGGACCTTCGAGTAGCAAAAACAAAATTCAGCATGTGCCGGACCTGAGAACAAAACTCCACACTTTGGGGCAGCTCTCTATGGAGAATTTGTTACAGGCCCAGGACAAGCAGAGCCAGCTGTATAATCGGGGAACCAGATTACGTCATTTTACACCGGGAGATAAAGTACTTGTATTCCTGCCAACCTCTAGCTCAAAGTTACTCGCCAAGTGGCAAGGACCCTTTGAGGTCACACGGCGTGTGGGAGATCTCGATTATGAGGTAATTCGATCAGACAGGAGTGGGGCACATCAAATTTACCATCTGAACCTCCTTAAAAAATGGAGCGAGGTGGAACCGGTGATGCTGGCGATGGTAGTAAGTGCAGAGGAAGATCTCAGGCCGGAGGTGAACAATAAAATTCAATCCCTCGCTCTGGCGCCAGGGGGAGATCACCTCTCGCCCTCCCAGCTCACCGATGTGGTGAAATTGCAAGCAGAGTTTGCGGACGTGTTTTCGCCCCTGCCCGGTCGAACAAATCTCATCCAGCACCATATTGAGATGGAGCCAGGCGTGGTTATACGCAGCCGGCTGTATCAGTTGCCTGAACACAAAAAAAGTGGCTCAGACTGAATTAGAGGTAATGTTAGAGATGGGGGTAGTAGAAGAATCCCACAGTGATTGGGTGAGCTTGATAGTTTTGGTTCCTAAAACAGACGGCTCCATTCAATTCTGTGTGGATTATCACAAGGTTAATGCGGTATCAAAATTTGATGCCTATTCAATGCCCCGGGTTGACGAATTGCTTGATCGGCTGGGGACAGCTAATTTTATTCGACACTGGACTTACCCAAAGGATATTGGCAGATCCCCTTATCGCCCCTATCCCGAGAATAAACAGCCTTTACGATGCCGTTTGGATTACACCAATTTGTTACCCTTCCTTTTGGCTTGTTCGGGGCCCCGGCCACCTTTCAGCGGCTCATGGACAAGATCCTCTAGCCGCATACCACCTATGCCGCTGCCTATCTGGATGACATCATCATTTACAGTCCGGATTGGCAGCGTCATATGGAGCATCTGTGGGCTGTCCTATGGCCGCTGAGAGGGGCCGGGCTAATGGCCAACCCGAAGAAGTGTGTGATTGGGCGTGTGGAGGTCAGGTATCTGGGCTTCAACTTGGGTCATGGACAGGTGCGTCCCCAAATTAATAAGACGGCGGCAATTGCGACCTGTCCGAGGCCCAAGACCAAAAAGGAGGTGAGACAGTTCCTGGGGCTGGCAGGATATTAATTAATATTATTCGGACCTTACCAGCCCGCTGACTGATCTCACTAAAAAGGAAGTTCCAGATCCGGTCCAATGGACGAGGCTCCCCTGCCTGAGTCGGGCGGTGGGGGTATGTGGCAAGGGGGACATGGTTCAGCGAAGTCTGCAGTGGGAGAGAAGGTCGGGAGACGAGCGGTGAGTAAATGGGTTAAGTGCAAAATGATGAACACCTGTGTCTGATTGCAGTAATTGGCCTGGAGAGACCGGTTTAAAGGGAGGCTGGAGAATATGCTGGCAGAGAGAGATGGGACGGAGACTTGGACACTGCTCTGCTTGAAGAAAGGTGAGATCAACTGAAAGATTGTCTTTATCGTTTTGTGAACACGCTGGATGCACTATTTTTGTTTTGTGTATTCTGGTGTATAAATTAACTGAGTCTCCAACGCCAACCCTTGGTCACTTCCTTCTTCCTACTAAGAACTTCGTTACATGAACTATCTCTTAAACTTGCACTGTTTTCAAGGTTTTCCAGGAACGAGTTAGACTTTTTTTTATTGACAAATAGCAGTGTTACTTGACAAAGCACTAGCCTACACGTATATTTTAAATGTCATGTTGTATTGCGCACAAACTGAGGAAATAATCAAATGTGCTCTCCGAAATGGTCCTTTCTCATGTTTAGCTTTCGAAAGTCAGATTCATTTTTAGTGAACTGGTTTATACTAAGCAGTCCTCTCTGTCGAAGCATTTATATGTCCGATTCATTCGAGTGAATTAGTTTGCACTAAAGGTCTCTCTTACTGCCATAAAGCATTAGAATGTCTGATTCATTTTAGTGAATTGGTTCATACTAACTATATGACACTATATGGTGTCAAAGTGGTAATATGTCTGATTCATATCTGATTCAAATAAATCAGTTCAGGCCAAAGGGCTCTCTCTCTTTGATAGGAAGTGTTGGAGTGTTCAGTTCAGCTCATACCAAGCGGTCCTTTCTGTAAAATGTATGATTCATTCAAGGGAATTACCTAGTACTAAATGGTTATCCCTCTTATATGAGGCGTTGGTATGTTTGATTCATTCTACTGAATCAGTTTGTGCTAAACAGCTTTCTCTCCCATGCACAGTACTGGAATGTCTTGATTCATTATTCTAAATGGGTTTGTTCAGTTCTGTTTTAAAAATGATTCACACAAAAGCAGAAAAATGACCTGATGCTGTTTTCAACTCATTTTTATAAAGTATTCTAGTTTATAGTTGTTTATTTGATTGTTCAAGCACTGTTTTGTGCCAAAAAATAGGCTACTGCTCTAATTAAAAAAAAAACAATTGGTTATAAATGTAAAAAGATACTAACCCCTTTAGTAACCCGAGTTAATGGCTTTGTTTCAAATCAACAGTATTTGTCTCACTATTCAAGGAAACCCTTGAAATTAGGATTGTTATTATTCATGATTTGGTGACTTCATCTTATAATTTATTAGCCAAACATACTCTAAAGAACAAAATCCATCCAGATTATAATAAATTTCTTTTGAAAAAGCATGTCGTCAAAACACCAACGTTCGAGAAGAAAGCAGAGAGACTTAGCTTGTCTTTAATACATCTTTTGAAATTATGCAAGATGGCAATTGATGACTTGATAAATCCTAAAGAGACACTCAATCTCAGACAACAGTCAAAACACCGACAGAATGAAGGACAACAGCGCTGAAAGAAGGTGAAGTTACTACATGTGGGCCGCCACATGCCCAGACGCTGCCATGCATAGTCACTCAGGAAATGCATTATGGGATTAATGCAGACTCAGACAGCAATCACAAGGCTTCAAAGAGTTGCGGTTCCACATCCAAAGGGCAGAACTGGGCGATGCTTTTTGGCTGTACCATACTGTCCTGGATGAGAGAAGGGCGCATACTGCCCCAAGGCTGGGGCAGGAGTCGGTGTAGCTCTTTGGACCTTCCCAAAGTGAATCCATGGAGGTACTTAAACTTTTACAATGGCTACCTCTTTATTACTCGACAACGCACATGATCAATACCCAATTAAAGCCTTAAGCTTTTATCGCAAAAGATGGCAAGCATCAAAAAATAAACAGATGAGAATACACAAGCATTAACATCAATTAGAATCTTGACAGAGGGTTGCTAAAATAACCAACAGTCATCCTAATTTTGGAACTACTGTCCCACTTCCCTGTCCCAGTAAAAGCAGCTGTTTTATCCGAACGTCTGCTTTCATGGCTGAATGATGCAGTCTGTTCTGATGTTGTGTAGCTCGAAGTAACATGACAGTCTCTGGCACAATGTTTGGATTGTACTGTCAGTTGAATAACGTCTCAGATTTCCCATGACAGCCTCTAGTGATGCGCATTCTCTCAGAAAAACAGCCAAGTGTTCGTCCGATGTGGTTCTGCTCCACACCATTTAATGCTCTCTGCTGTTGTTACCCCTCAGAGTCCATTAGACTGATAGGATATAGTGTGCCAGCAACGCGATTCTTTGTACAAATATTTAAAGACACTGTAATCTCCCTGTATATTTGTGCTGAATGAAACCATACTGATTAATCGCCTGAAAACCTCTTGAATTCAATAAGCACAGTTTTCTTTTAATTAAACAGAAAAGTTAAAGATGTTTATTAAAGAAACCATCATCAACACTGACTGAGAAAAAAAGAAAAAGTAATTGGAGTTTAATTTCATGATACTCAGCAGAAAGTCACATGAAAAAACAAACTGAAAACTTTGTTGTCTGAGCCTTTATGAGAGCTAAACCAATTTTATTATCTGTCTAGAAGCTAAGGCCTTTTTTCTGTCCACAATTTAACTTTTTTGCACCTTAAACTCAGTGAACCTGCATAATTTCTCAGCATGCCTTTGGATTGACTGTGTTGTGCAACACAACTTACAGTATGATGAATTCAAGCCGAGTAAGTGTGTGTTTTGCATTACACACTGCACAATGTCCATTACTGCGACTTTATTGAAGAAAGTGCAAGTGACAGATGCATACTTGTGCATAACACCTAAGTAGGTTGCATTAGGGCCGAATCGAGGGTCGAGAAGGTCGCAGTTGAGCACATTACGTGTATGAGAGGGTTCTGTGGAGAATGACTGACATGAGGTATCTTGTTCTGAGTAACTTTTGTAAATGCAGGGTGATACTTGCCCGTGTTCAGATAAGAAGGGTGGGGTGTCTGATTTGTACGCTTCATGTTTTCCCAACTCTAGAGTAATACTCTGAGCTTTATACAGTCATCCTCCATGACAGAGTCATTCTAGAGTATTAAAAAAGACCAAACAGAAGTTCGGGGTTTATTAAACTAGGCGCTTTAAACTGTCAAATCATACTTAAATGGCAAGTCATAACTAATGCCCCATGTGCGTGATACATCAACCATTATCATGTCTCAATTTGAGGAAGAATAAAGCACTACACAGCTTGAATAATAACCAGCAGAGATGGAAAACCATTATTCTTAGAGTTTATTGCTCATTTAACAGCAATGCGGCTTCTGCTACTGTGGCTGGAATGTTTGTTTGCACTTCCTGAGCATGTCGATTATTTCTCCATACCACCCCTCAGGTTGCGTATTTCATCAAAGCTTTAACACAACTCTCACACTTTTACAAGATGCATGACATTGTCTCGGTGGCCCTGCCTGTAATTCAGAAATGGCTTGGAAATGCATAACCTGAGGGACAGTGCCAAAGCTCAGTTTAAGCTGGCAAAATCATTCTGTAGTTAGGAGAAAGGGAAGGATTATGGAAAAATGTATAAACCGCACAATCTTTAATATCAAGCCACGGCACAAATCGCAGTTCTTTCGCCTTCCTGCTGTTTCCAAGGAACCAAACGTTTATTTTCACTTTCATGTTATGACACATATCTTGTTTGGATACATAGTTTCAGTATTCCAAGAAAATTCCTCACGCAATAGCTGTCAGGGTAAGGTGCAACGTTGTGCTAAAAGGTTTTTCTTTTTTATACAAGGGTGTGTGGCATGTGTATGTTCTTAAATCAAACACATTTCACTGGATTTTTGACAGTTTTAAGCATTATTTTAGCAGTATTTTGGTTATACAGCTATGTTTTAGGAAATATAGTTTCTGATGAAAATCCTGATAAATAAAATTTAGAAAATCAGCACAACATAAATATAACTAGTGTTATACTACTATTTGATAGTAATTTAAATATATATATATATATATATATATATATATATATATATATATATATATATATATATTTATTTATTTATTTATTTGTTGTTGTTGTAATCATTATTGTTATTATTATTAACTAAAATAGTTAGTCTTATAAGATATTTCTTTATTGCAGTTGATTTCGGTTTTGAAAAAAATCAACCCCCTTTCTTCCATACTGATTAGATGTAAGTTTAAAATAATACAGTCAAGTGTTTTTCTCTTTCTAAGTTTTTTTGGCAAAGTGAGTGCATGAAATAATATCAAAACAGGTTTGCATATCATTATGAAACAGTTTTGAAGTACAGTTGCAACCTCAGCTGCAATTGAGCAAGCATGTGCTTGGTATAAAACAGCCACATAAAACTTTATTCATCAAGACATATTTCACAATGGAGAAATATGCTTGTGCAATGGAATTTGGCTCTTTATTTTTCTTTTCATATGACAATGCAAAATTAATCGCTAACATACTGAATAAATATTCTGGGGGAATTCACTAAGAAGGAACTGCAAGCATCGTCTGTTTAAGCACCTGGTTCACTCAAGGAATTATGCAAATATTTTATGCAAAAATCAGTGGTGAGCATATACTGCATGGCACAAGGTCTTTTCCGCTGTCGAGGATGCAGAAAACCACCGCAATTTGGCATACTTGACCGGTACTGTACTGCATTCCTGCACAACTGTGATGCACATATATGAAAGTGTGCTTTGAAATGCAGACAACACAATTGTGTCTGTTCTTCGTCATTTGATCAACATTTAATATTCTGCTGCCTAATTCAACAAAAAAAAATATTGTAATAAAATTTTATTTCCCATCAATTTTGACATTTATCACACTAAACAAATAGTTTAGTGCACTATCATACTAAACAAATAGAGTTTGGTGTATAAGGATCAGTGTTAGGGAACGTTACTTTTAAAAGTAATGTATAACAATATTGCATTACACCCTAAAAAAGTAACTAACTGCATTACTGATTGCTATGCGTTACATTACTTTTGCATTACTTTGTCTCATCTGGGCTGGGCTTGTTTGTTTGTTTTAATATAAAAAAAAAGTTAAATTTTTAGCAAATGTAAAAGTGCATTTATATCAAAATAAGAGCATAAAAAAGACCAAAAAATGAGAAGATTGTGTACTGAACATGTCCTTCAAATCTGAAGTTTTCTGACAGAATGCTTAATTTACAACTCGGTTAAAGAAGGTGCTCCTTCTTTTGTGCCAAACATGATCCTAAAACACTTTAATATCCTCATCCATTTTAGAAACAGAAACACTTCTATGCTAAAAGTGGTACAAAAATAAACAATGCAAAATGTCCTGTCATGGGAATGTCCAACGTGTCCAGTATATTTCCTTAAATGGGGATATACCTTTTGTACAATTAGAATGTTCCAGCTCTTACCCACACACACACAAGATTCACACGTATGCATTGTTACAGATAGCAAAGCTTGTTTTTAAAGGAACAGTAAATATCCATAGCCTGAGGACATACTGTGCTCTCTCTTGCGGCTTGACAAGATGTGTGATTCAACCGTCATGAACAGCTACGGCCAACGTGTGGCCCGTATGCTGCTGATCAGATACGATTCACCAGAGTTATAATATCCAAAATAAGAATCATATGTAAATATATGATTCATCACATAAACCCCCTTTTAAAGTTTCCTCTTCCTCCTTTAAACACGTAATATAAACAAGATAAGTCCAACTTCAAAATTATCACCGAAAATCTAAAGAGACCTGAAGTGAAAATGTGGAACATGTTCAGGTCTCAGCAGTTCTAATCTAGCCACAGTTTTTTAAAAGACTAAATAAAACCAACTATTATGTAGAGCTCACAATCACAAAACTGAGCAGGATATCTGTGTCGACATATGCAGAAACATTGAACAATTTCCAGATATTCTGGTGTATAAACTAAAAATGTGGTTTATCACTCAGACACAATGAAAGAAAGCCATATGCATGTGTGGTCTTGGCAATCGGTTTCGTTGCGCGTATGCCAAATATAGCCGCATGTTAACACAATCAATCACTTCAAAAATGTGTGTATAGTTTGAAATGCTTTTGGTTGTTTTTTAAATAGATCACAGTGTAAAGCATGCCATTTCTCAGAATTATCTATGCGTATTCTGTGATTCAATAAGCACTTTGTTAAGTCACTCATGATTCCAGCTTTTCTTTCATGTCATTTCAAAATCAGAACTGAGCTAAATCAGGACCCGGTTAAATTTAGCAAGAAGGTGTAGTGTAAACTAAACCGGAGTAACACAACTACACATAGGGTTAACACAAATGTCTTCTCTCTCAAGAGGCACTGTATAAAACTTCTCCTGGGCACTTTTTTTTTTTTTTTTTATTCACAGCTGCGCTTTGTTTCCGTAGACACAGCACAGGTGATTAACATCATTCAAAGAAACTGTTCTTCTGTACCACATCACACACACTTTGACGTATATCTGTGATCACAGGCAGGCGAGAAAACCACAGTCTATACAATGTTATGTCTTACACAAGTACAAGCACAATATGTTAAATTATACCTGTGTTAGTATTGGGAGGTCAAGCGTGTTAAACGACAGAAACTAGGACCACACAAAAGCTGGGGAACACAGTACTCTCTCTTTCAGAGTCCCCCTCAAATCAAGCCTCGGGGGCACACAGGGTATGGAACAACAACCTCAAGAGATCAAACACTGAAAGACTCAGACATGTCTGTAAATGAATGAGAGGTGGGGGGGGGGGGGGTACAGGATATAGAAAGACACAATACTATGCCTCCTTGTCTTAACCTGCTAATATAATTGAGGAGTTTCATACCAAGGTGAATCTCCCAAGCAACTCTGAATAGAGTCTCAGGTTCGAATCCCACCTTAACATACCATCTAATTTTTTAAAAACTGAACTGACAACCAGCATTAATGCATATTGGTTGGATTCAAAAAAGCAGCTCTGACAATTCCTAATAGGTCCTCTATTACGCACTAGAAAATTGTATGTTTTCTGAGCATGGACTAATGACAGAATTGTGAGGTTTAGAGCAATTTAGCGTGGACTGAACATATTTAGACATGTGAATGGGTGACTTCAGCCACAGTGTTTTAAACAGACATTTTTTTTTACAACAGGCAACTTTAATAAAGATATTTTACTCAAAAAATGTGTGAGCCTCCTATGAGAGGGGTGAATCATCCCATCATAAACTACTGCAATGGGGTATGTGACTGGGCAAAAAAGGATTTGCCTCTTTCCCGCTGTGTCTCCCTCCTTGACCTCAGGATCAGACTGCAGTGACAAGCCATGACTTGCAGCAGTGTAGTGCGAAAGAGAAGGAACTTGTGATCTTCAGCCCCCATTCAAGAAAATCTAAGTCATGATGTTTGAAAGGTTTCACAGCAACAACCATCTCCCTGAACTGCAATCCAATGGAGAAACAGTGTGGCAGCCACTTGCAGAAGAGTAGAGACTTAACACCGGCACAGAAATACGATCAAGTCCTTTAAAAGTACTTGAGGAACGAGAGCCTATGGGAGGCAGCCCACAATTGGGCTGAATCTCGGCAACAATGCAGCTCATTAGGCGACAATATGCAGAAATCAGGTGAGTGGCGTAGGTGAGAGTGCTGGGAAAAGCCGTTACCGCTTGTGACATAAGAAACTGGAGTAGGAGTTTATCAAGGGCTTTAGGTAGCACGCCAAACTGGATGGGGATCTGGCTTGCACGCAAAACACATATTAATGCAACAATTATGTACCTACGCCACAAAGGCTAGATATGCTGCTACACGTTGACTGCTTTAGGAAGTCCACCTGTGTGACAAACATATGCAGCAAAACAGGTAAAGAGATTCTTTCACATGTTTCACACCCCAGAACCCCCTGCTGCCACAGGCGCACACACCTTGTGTATGTTTTCTATTTACCTTGTGTGGGATCTTTGCTCTCCTTGCGTCCTTTCTTTCCTTCTCTTTTTTTCCCATTCCGTTCCCTCTTCTTACCCTCTGACATTGTGTCAGTACCAAAATAAAAGTGAAAAATGTAAATCCACAATGGAAAGAAAATATAAGTAGTCCTATGGGGAGTGTGACTGGCGCACTTGAAACTCTGAACTTGTCAGAGATTTTGGGCTCCTATATACACTCACTCTCTCACATCACACGGGAAACACCTACTTGCAGCATGGTGAGAGAGAGAGGAAAAAAGAAGTGAAGACAGTGGAAAAGAGAGAGAGGGAGAGAGAAGGGGAGGGGAAGAAAGGGAGGGAGCAAAGGGAGGCATTTCCCATCGCTGTCAAGCAATTAACTATTCCCTGTCTGGATCTTTCAGATCTTTCAGTGTCTTCCAGGCCCTGGAGCTGGTGCTTGGAGACAACATAGTGCTCAGGCATTCCTGGCTCACCTGCACCTCTTGGCTCTGTCCC
Organism: allo-octoploid hybrid of Carassius auratus x Cyprinus carpio; assembly: GCA_024542945.1. Lineage (NCBI taxonomy): Eukaryota > Metazoa > Chordata > Actinopteri > Cypriniformes > allo-octoploid hybrid of Carassius auratus x Cyprinus carpio. Next base: position 14,910,185 of record CM045070.1, read on the forward strand.
TTTCCACCTCTCTCACACAGTCTCAGGGCAGCAGGAGCCTCAGCTGATCTGTAAAGCTGACCCCTGGCTGATCTCTCCCACACACTGCTCTAGCACTATTGGAGACAAAACCCATTCTCTCAGCCAAAAGCATTTAGTGACACAGGCACAAAAAGTTCAAAATACCATAATTCCAAAATGTTTGATATAACAAAATTATGCATGTGCGACATGACACAAAACAATTCTTCTGTTCTCCCTCTCTTTACTTTTATACTACCCAATGTCCCCCTCTGCCTCTCCTGCTCTCTTTCTCTTTTTCCCCTTTGCTCCCAGTTTCCCATCCTCTACTGTAAACGAGTCACAACACGTTCCTAATAGTGTCGCTCCCTGCTAGTGTCGTCAGAAATCCCCGCAGAGAGCACGCAATCACAGACTGGGAACCTAGTAAGAGCACAGAAAACATAAAGCCAAAAAGCTACACCTCCAATGCCTGTGCAGCAGATACAAGAGAGGGGGATTATGAAAGAAAGAAAGAAAGAAAGAAAGAAAGAAAGAAAGAAAGAAAGAAAGAAAGAAAGAAATTATGGATTTGAAGGATATGAAGGATATGAGAAAATAATGAAGGAAAATTTTAAGAAAATACACTAAGAAAGGATCCTTCTAATCTTCATGACGACAGGAAAGAAAGAAAGAAAGAAAGAAAGAAAGAAAGAAAGAAAGAAAGAAAGAAAGAAAGAAAGAAAGAAAGAAAGAAAAAAAATGAAAAAAAATATAGCTGCAACCAGCAATTACAGGACCAAGCACTACAAGAAGCAAGCATCAGACCAACTGCAGCAATGAGTAGGCTAATTAAAACCATTTTAAGTTGATTTTGGTCAAAATGGCTTGAAAAAAAATCATAAATACAAACACTAAATAAATATGATTTAATGGCTTATCAATTTTGACTAATAGGTGGTGCTGTTATCAAACATATGTGGTGTGTTCTGTGTTAAGTGACAATGGCACACACAAAGTTTGGTGTCAATATGTCAGAGCTTTGCAGAGATGCAGTTTGGCATCAAGCCACAATTTGTTGTGCCACTATACAAAAACGGTTTTGTGTATCGACACAAAATCCATAACTTTTTGTCAGCACAGTCTGAAGATGATCTGAATTGATTTTGGTGAAAATCATACAATTATACATTTTTAGCATTTTTAGAAATTTCATAATTAATGGTTAATGAATGGTTTACTACTCTTGACCAATAGGTGGCGCTGTTACTAAATTGATGTGGCGTGGTCAATGAGAGGTGACAATGGCACATAGAAAGTTTGGTGTAAAAATGTCAAAGCTTTGCAGAGATACAGCCTCAGATGCAGTTTGAAATCTCTCAAGCAAATTCACTGGTATGCTAAACGAAAACCGTTTTGCATATCGACACGTAATCCATGAATTTTTGCTAGTTTGGCCTGAAGATGATTTGAGTCAAATTTTGTGAAAATCGGACTAATGGTCTAGGACAGTGCTTTTCAAAGTCCGGACCTGCCTCCATTTCATATTTCAAGAGCACTAATTATGTTTCCTACTTTGATAAAGGCATGTTAAACTTGTAAATCATTTGTTTCTTCTTTTTTTTTTTTTTTTTTTTTTTTTTTTTTTTTTGGAGATGGTCCGAAATGAAAGCGCAGGTTAGATATTCAGACTTTTCTTTCATGGCATTTGTTGCCATGACATCCAGTGAGCAGATGACATTTTACATAATAGGGCAACATTTCACCACTAATATGAGTATTTTATATATATATATATATATACAGTGGGTACGGAAAGTATTCAGACCCCCTTAAATTTTTCACTCTTTGTTATATTGCAGCCATTTTATTAAAATCGTTTAATTTTTTCCTCATTAATGTACACACAGCAGCCCATATTGACAGAAAAACACAGAATTGTTGACATTTTTGCAGATATATTAAAAAAGAAAAACGGAAATATCACATGGTCCTAAGTATTCAGACCCTTTGCTGTGACACTCATATATTTAACTCAGGTGCTGTCCATTTCTTCTGATCATCCTTGAGATGGTTCTACACCTTCATTTGAGTCCAGCTGTGTTTGATTATACTGATTGGACTTGATTAGGAAAGCCACACACCTGTCTATATAAGACATTACAGCTCACAGTGCATGTCAGAGCAAATGAGAATCATGAGGTCAAAGGAACTGCCTGAAGAGCTCAGAGACAGAATTGGGGCAAGCCACAGATCTGGCCAAGGTTACAAAAAAATTTCTGCTGCACTTAATGTTCCTAAGAGCACAGTGGCCTCCATAATCCTTAAATGGAAGACATTTGGGATGACCAGAACCCTTCCTAGAGCTGGCCGTCCGGCCAAACTGAGCTATCGGGGGAGAAGAGCCTTGGGGAGAGAGGTAAAGAAGAGCCCAAAGATCACTGTGGCTGAGCTCCAGAGATTCAGTCGGGAGATGGGAGAAAGTTGTAGAAAGTCAACCATCACTGCAGCCCTCCACCAGTCGCGGCTTTATGGCAGAGTGGCCCGACAGAAGCCTCTCCTCAGTGCAAGACACATGAAAAAACGCCTGAAGGACTCCAAGATGGTGAGAAATAAGATTCTCTGGTCTGATGAGACCAAGATATAATTTTTTGGCCTTAATTCTAAGCGGTATGTGTGGAGAAAACCAGGCACTGCTCATCACCCGTCCAATACAGTCCCAACAGTGAAGCATGGTGGTGGAAGCATCATGCTGTGGGGGTGTTTTTCAGCTGCAGGGACAGGACGACTGGTTGCAATCGAGGGAAAGATGAATGCGGCCAAGTACAGGGATATCCTGGACGAAAACCTTCTCCAGAGTGCTCAGGACCTCAGACTGGGCCGAAGGTTCACCTTCAAACAAGACAATGACCCTAAGCACACAGCTAAAATAATGAAGGAGTGGCTTCACAACAACTGTGTGACTGTTCTTGAATGGCCCAGCCAGAGCCCTGACTTAAACTCAATTGAGCATCTGTGGAGAGACCTGAAAATGGCTGTCCACCAACGTTTACCATCCAAACTGACAGAACTGGAGAGGATCTACAAGGAGGAATGGCAGAGGATCCCCAAATCCAGGTGTGAAAAACTTGTTGCATCTTTCCCAAAAAGACTCATGGCTGTATTAGATCAAAAGGGTGCTTCTACTAAATACTGAGCAAAGGGTCTGAATACTTAGGACCATGTGATATTTCAGTTTTTCTTTTTTAATAAATCTGCAAAAATGTCAACAATTCTGTGTTTTTCTGTCAGTATGGGGTGCTGTGTGTACATTAATGAGGAAAAAAATGAACTTAAATGATTTTAGCAAATGGTTGCAATATAACAAAGAGTGAAAAATTTAAGGGGTCTGAATACTTTCCGTACCCACTGTATATATTATATATATATATATATATATATATATATATATATATATATATATATATATATATATATATTTATATATATGTTATCACTTAGATTATGGCCATTTGACTTATAGCAGTGTTCAGTGTTTCCCATACATTAAATTATTTGTGGTGGCCCGTCACAGTATCAAAACTGACTGCCACAAATAGATTTTCCAAAAGGGTTATACTGTTGAATAAACTGAGCAATGCATGTTTCAAAAATAAAACGCAGCACGGGTGTTTTTATGTGACTGTATCTTTGAAAAGAACCAACCGTCTTCAGAAAAGCTTGAATGTCATTTTCATTTCGTCTTTCCTGTAATGCCTGATAAAGTAGCATTTGTGAGTGCTGATTTGATTACAGCCGTTTCCGGGGAAACCACTATATATCTCCTGCTCCAAAAGCGCCTCCTGCTGGCAGAGAATGAATTTGCATTTACAAGTCTGTGGGAAACACTGGTGTCCTTCAGCAAACATAAACAAAAAGCATGCTTCAGAACTGTTTTGAGAAAGTGCTTAAGTTTTGAGCCATGTATTATTACTATGAATTAGGCTACTACTACTACTACTATTACCATCTTGTGCCCTGCAATAACCATTTACTCAAACTCTCTTTTATGAGATAAAGGGGAAAAAAGAGAAAATCGGCCAAACATATTGGGCAAAAAAATCAGCATCATTGGCCATTGGAGACCCTGATTCCTAAATATCAGCATCGGCCAGAGAAAAACCTGTATCAGTTGTTTTGTATGTTTATTAAAAACAAGTTTTGTAATAAACGGTTGTTCCAGTCCAGACCTTGGACACCGATGAAAATTCAGAACAAAACCATACGATTTTTTTATTTTATTTATTTATTTATTTTCTTCATTCGACTCGGCATGAGCCAAGGATTCAGAAGAAAAAAAGGATTTTCATTCTGTACCCTACGGTTCAAAAGTTATTAGCATAGTGAAAATTTGGACAAGTGGTGGTGCTAGAGAGTTTAAGATACAGACTTCAAATTTGCTATGGTTAATGTTGAGACTGTCATCTATCAGTGTGCCCAATTTAACAACTTTCCTGCAAGAGGTTCTATGGGTTGCCATAGACTCAAGAGGGGAAGAAACGGAAACGGAAGAAGAAGAAGAAGAACACCAATGGATACAATAGGTGAGTACGTACCTTCGATGCTTGGCTCTAAAAAGAAAGACAGGAAGGAAGGAAGGAAGGAAGGTAAAATATATAATGGGTGGAAGAATCAAAAAAGAAGCAACCATAGCAAGAAGACAAACAGGATGGAAAAGGAAGGAAGCAGGGAAGGAGGAAAGGAGGTCAGGGAAAAAGTAAAGTTAGGAAAAAATAACGACAGGAAGGAAAGAATGAATGAACAAACGAAGGAAGATAGAAAGGATAATAAAAAGAAAGAAAGAAAGAAAGAAAGAAAAGATTTTATAATGGGAATAAATCTAGCAGCCCCACATGGACAGTTTTTAAGGGTCCATCCAAAAGCTTGGGGCACTGGTTGGCAGGAATCCAGTCACATGATTTTTGAGATGAAAATATCAGAGGCCATCATAAATAAAACACAGTGTCAGCATCACTCTACTTCCATCTTCTTTCCCCCTCCAAAAAAAATATGAATAGGAACGGATAGGAGTTAAACTGGAAAAACAGTTCAGCTGCCATTCATATGACACCAGCATTTGAATGAAAGTTGGTAGAAGAACATGGCTGAATTCTACAATGTGCCGCAAACAAGCTCCACATACAGTATAATTCATTTCACCGTCTCTTATCCCTTATGACTAACGCTGATAAGTTTCCTATGAATTATGAGCTTTATAGCTTACAAGTTATATCATGTCAGGGACCATGTAAAATTCAATTTTGAAATAACAAACAATGATGATACGCTTAAGAATTAATATTTAAGAAGACTGTCACATGTTTCACTTCAATCAAAGGGTGAGCACTAAACCCAGATAACATTAATGCTGGTGGCAAGTGTTACAGGTTCAAATATGATCGAATGTTGTATTGTTGAGCCTCTAAGCAAGGCACCAAAGCTAAGATAAGAGCCGTGAGATACAGTATCAAAAGTGTCTTCATAAGGGTTTCCTCCAAACAACCTTTTATCACCATTTTCATCGAGGAAGATGCACCAAGACCAAAATCTGTCTGACATGATGTCATTCTGTAAACAAACCTCTATTCATAATAATGCAACAACATATCCTATCATCCAAAAAAAAAAAACCCATCATGGAACCAGCACCTTGATCCCAAAAATAGAGGCATTTTGTAATTCCGTTTCCACCACAGAGTACAGAGTAACATTTCATCCATACAAGGTAGACGATTGGGGGTTATGCCAAAACCCAAGCAGGATTGGAAGAAACTAGAATGTTAGAAAGATGGTGACGAGGTTGAAAGCATGACGGAGGAAGTGGAAGATTACGTGCTGTACGAGGTGAGTCACAAAACGTGCCGTGGTATCAAGACCTCACCTTGGGGCCTCTCATGACTCTAACCTCCTTGGAACCATGTCATCATTTACCTGGTGGAAGAGTGTGTGTGTGTGTGTGTGTGTGTGTGTGTGTGTGTGTGTGTGTGTGTGTGTGTGTGTGTGTGACCAAGGGGGCAGGAACTGGCATGTCTCAACACATGCAGTGTAGCCTCCACTTTAGAGAAGATCAAAGTACCATGTTGTAGGCATAAACAGTGTGTGTGTGTGCATGTGTGGAAGTGCTTCCCTCACGACAGCTCTTTGCGGTGAGTGAATCTGTCAACAGTAATGACACTGAGCGGGATTTGTGGGTCACCCTCCCCTCGTTGCCAGGCATGATGGGACTTGTTACCCGACCTGCGCTCTCCTCTCTGGCACCTATGCGTGCATACATACAAATGCAGAACTGTGAGATCTACAGGTATCTGAATACAGTTGCTGTTCATTCAGAGGGGAACTCCCTTAAAAGATTATTTCCTCCATGAAATGCAGTAAGGCTCCTGTGTTAGATTTGCCCTACCATACTGCAGAAGTGAATGTGTTACATTTACTACACAGGTATTGGGCGTTTCTGGTGGGCGGGGCTGACATCACAGGATATAATACCAACAGTGCTATGTTGCAATATGCTGTTACAAGGAGTTGTGGAAACAAAAGGAGAAGAAAGAGAAAAAAATGGGTGTATCAGGGACTTGTTCTGCTTTATTTTTGCTGTGAACCACCCACCTGGCAAGAAGCACGAAGCCCTCCAGCTCAAGGTGAAATTAAAGACTGCGGTGTGTCATGGACGGGTTGCTCGGCGTAATGACAGCCATTCAAACAAAAACAATAGATATAGGAGACAATACTCAAAAATGGGCCACTGTTGTGCTTTCCCACTTCTATTCTGTCTTTAGGTCTCTTCCCATACTTTTCCTTCTCCCGGTTCTGAAGTGTTCCTCTTTTTATTCATTACATAGCATCTGCTGTTTCTCAACATTGGTTGCCCCCAGGCATTCGCTGCTCCGATCGGGTGGGTGGGGATGCCTGACATTAAGAGTAAATAAAGAGAACATGAAGCCACCCCCTTAAAACTCCTGGATCTCTCCCACTCTTGTATCCTCACCAGGCCTGATCTATGCAATTTGCTGCACCCCCTCTTAACTTCCTTAAAGATCACAGCAGATAAGTGTAGCCCACCTCCCCTTCTACCAGCCTCCCGCTGTACCTGCACACCATCACAACATATACACCGCCCCGAGACACTGCTGGCATTTCACGAGCTCAGTGAGTTTATCTTTGGAGACCTAATGGTTTTAAACACCCATCTGGTTGTTTAGATCTGCGTGTTTTTCCTAGGGCTTGGTGTGTGTGTGTGGGGAGATTGTGGATCTGAGTGGGAGGTAAGGGGATGCAGATCCTTGCGTTTAACACTCGCCTGTTGACTTGACTGAGAGGTGAAGCAAGGGTAGCCATGAGGTGGTGAGGCACTCCAGAGACAAGGATAAAGTGAAAAAAACAGATGCATTGTTGATTTCGACAAACTGCTCAAAAGGCCAACAGTTGCGTTTGGTGGTGCCTCAATGGGTAGAACCGTTGGGATCGTTATCAGTGAGGACGTGCTGATTCTAAATGAGACCTGGGTACAAAATCATTGGATGCAGATGTGAACAATCAGGCCCATGTCTATCCCTCACCTTAAATTTTGAAGACAGCTTGAACTAGTCTGTTGGTAGACCATCTGTGAACGATCAGGGTCCCAGGCCCTGTGCCTGGGAGCAGGGCATGTTTCTAATGCGGAGCTCCTTAAGGGTGGGAAAAGGGTCTAATCTTAATCTCTTTGAAGGTATATCGCTGAAAAAAATTAATAAAAAAAATAAATAAATCACACACATCCGTAATGGTAAAGGAAGGATTTGTGGTTCCAGGTGCCTTCATCTGCGCAAAGGCAGAATGTGGGGTCCGAGACATCCTTGTCTCGAGGCGCTCACAAAAGCTTGACCAATCAAAGTCAGGAGGACCCTGTTGTACCAGTGCAGTGGTTAAATTTCGGGCAGATGAGCCATTGAACTTCTAACCGCACTGCCATGTGTGCTGTAGTAAACAACCATCTGTGTTTGTGACCACAAGCAATAAGATGTGTGAATGAAAAGGCAGCGTGAACATGAGTGATTGCAGGCATTGTGTGCAACAAAGAACGTGCTACAGAGGAAGAAACTGTTCACAGACAACCTGCATATGCGTGACTACGATCAGGATAAGTGTGTAAGCATTAAGAACCTTGCCCGCTGTTTGCATGTGTGTACGATCAGGTGGTTAATGGTGAGATGGTGCGAATTCAGCCCTGCACCGTTTCTGCTGTGCACAGCTATCACCATGGAAACCATTCAGAACAAGACAGGAGATAGAGATAGAGAGAGAGACACGTTGCACCACATGAAAACAGAGAAGTCCATGAGGTAGCCTCTGCTCAATCCGCAGGGAAACACTGCAGAGAAAAATAGGCAGCAAACGAGAGAGAGAGCATGCTTCACAGGCGTGAAGTGACATTCTAACTGCACACTCATTTTCTAAGCTGTAAGGTTGTACCATCAAGCAGCTGTCAATCACAGACCTGCCACAGTTTAGCCCCGCTCCTACTGTATACCCTGCCTTCCACACACTGCAACGGCAAATCAATCCAGCCAGTGTTTGAATGATTTATGAAAGGATGGCAGAAACGCGGGTTGAGATGCGTCCCCATCACAGCACATCCATGATGAGTGCTCAAGGTATTGAAGATTCATCTCACCAGAAAAGGACAGGACATATAGTAACACGCATAGCAACACATCAGCCAATAGGGTACAATTTAGCTCTGGCAAGTGCTGCCAGATTCTTTTTTCGCAGCTTACGTTAACCGAGGTGCATCGGATTACAGAGGCATTCACATGTCTGCTAAGAGCTATGACAGAACAAACAAGCACAGGTATAGCCAAATGGAATGAAGTCAAATACAAGACAACCAGTTGCACATCTTTTGGTAAGGTTTACTTGCCTAATCCAAGATCCTTACAGATGGATGTCATAATAGTACGGCTCATCCTGTTTATACCATCAGGGATGATCGAGATCATAATCATAGGTATAGACCTTAAGCAGTATATTTCTGTATTTCATTCGATGCAATTGAAAACAATGCTGCGGGTGAGAAATGTAGAATCTGAATTTTTTTTTTTTTTTGGTTAATTGGAATTTTTAAATAAAAGAGATTTTCAATGTTGCATTGGCTTAACAATCAACTTCAAGGTCTATTCCTATCCCTCTTTGCTTTGTTTACATGTGTGTATCAATCACTGTAAGAAAGAGAAGTCACAATTACTACATCAAGTGGAGAGCAAACGTCTCATGATTTTCAGAAAAGACCCTGCTAATCTAACATGCTTCAACTCTAGAGTTTTTAATGAAGATTTCAAAGGAATAGTTTGCCCCCCAAAAATAATAGTTACAGTATGTTCAGTGTTGTTATTTATTCTTTCACTGTATGGACAAAATCATTTAAAACATTCTTTTGAGTTCCACAAAAGCAAGAAAATCCTCCAGGTTTGAAAAGTGGGTCAGTGAATTATGACACAATCGTCTTTTGGGGGCCATTTTTGACAGATCTGTTTCATATTTGAACTATACTTTGAACAATGTCTCAAACTATGCTCGGATTTGCCAAGACAGTGTGCATTCAAACCAAATTATCTGAGCTATATCTACAGTATGCTAACACATTAACTTTTCTAGGTCTGTACCACACATTTTTCTCTTTCAACTATATATCCTATTATTATTTCTAGCGTTCCAGCCGCATATGAAGTCAGCAATCTCATTAATCAGCAATAAGCCAGCTAGAATGACTATGTATTGCTTTCCTATGATGTCATAAATACGGCAACTTCAGCTGAAGTGTAATAACCAGACGACATCCACCAAACAGCCTTTTGTGCAGATCATCATGTCCTGTTTTGTCAGTGACTATCAAACAGGACTGATGAGTGCAATTACTCTACAAGGATGAAAGGGCAACATTCTGAATGGTGAACACACAAACCTCTGCCTCCATAAAACAGTGGCGTTTTGCAGTAGGCTTTTGTTCCAACTCCGTTATTTAAGTCTGCTATTCAACAAGTGGCACTCATATAACGATATACCACAGTGTCCGGATCATACATTAAAGTCTCACCCGAATGTGCGACAGATTGTTTTTGAGATAGTGTCAGGGAGAGATCTACTCCATCCTTGTTTTTGCTCTCTTTCTCTCTCTCGGTTTCAGTAGAACAGACAAACACACTCCCACACACTCTCACGCAGTTTAACAAACAAGCACCCACATTGCCGTTGCAGCGTTAACACAAACACATATGCATGCTGTTCAGCATTCAGGAACGGGCCAACGCGCAACCAGCCAAACACCAGTCAACTGACACAAATGTATACATGGCCTTTCGGCAGAACGTAAATGCATACACACATGCGCTTTTTTTTGGCCTCATCTGGTATAGTTTGTAAAAAAGGCAACTGGCGTAGTGACATTTGATAGGAAAGAGAGAAGAAACGGAGGCTCATGGGAAAGGGTCCAGTTCTTATCAATACCCCTCCGCACACAAAGACACACACGTCCGCTCCCAGCTCCGCATTCTTCGAATCAAATCAAATTCCTTGCGCGCTCTCAGCTTGTCCTTTATCTGGAGAATGTACTTGGAGCAGAGCACAAACATGTCACAGTGAGGAAGCCAAAAGGCCCTATGCTCACTAAAAAAACGCATGTGCCCCCCCACCACAAACACACCAGTCATTTGCATTTCTGTTTTCGCTTCTACGAGAAGAGCTGCATCTTATCACATGCCCGGCTTATCTCTCAATTTCTCTTCCAGTGTAGCAGGGCCTTCCTGAAAAACACAGAGTTGTGCTAGTGGCGAGCGTCCTCTGGGGTCGATGGCTCTGCGAGTCGAAAACCAACGGATTGAGTTTTTCTTTCAAAGGGGCCTCAGATAATTTGAGGGGAGAGCTGGTGAGAGATCAAGTGTGTGGCCCCTGGGTACAAGTGGCAGGACGGCTTCTTCATGCTCCAGCTCCTTTGGGGTGGTGGTGTGTGTGTGTGGGGGGGGGTTACAGGAAACCTGGTGCACAACTGGGCCGTCTCAGTGCGACAGACAGACGGCCCGGTCACAGATACGAACCCTGCTGTTCCAACGACAGCAGAAGTCTCGTCCGGACTAAGTATAAGAATAAGTAATGTGATGGGGGAAAAAATAAATAAATAAAAATGCAAGAGAAATTTTAAAATGGAATTGGACATAAAAGACATACAACATACTGAGCTCTGAATAAAAGCTGATGCCCAGGCAAAACTGAGCTGCGGCCTAGAAAAGATGAAAAAGCATAATTCATGGAAAATGACAGTCTGCAGAGGGAAGGTTTGGGAATGCTGGGCCAATAGAGGTTGTGTGCAGAGCAGTTTTGTTTGCGGGATATGGAGCGTTCAGTCCTAACGCTCCCTTCCACCACGTCCCTGACCTTGGACCATGCGGGGGAGAGGATTTGCATTCCACGGCATCCAGAGAATAAAACAATAGCAAAATATGGATACACATACATGTTGAATTCACAAAGATCAAATTACAGGGCCACTACTGTGTTTAAATGATTTTGCACACCAAGTTTTTCTGCAAGGGCCTACATGTTTTTCTTTTTTTTTACTCACTCTCCACTCAATGCAAGTATGTTTTTCACTAAAAAATCTATAAAAATATTTAAAAGAAATATCAGAGAAAAGTTTATTTTTCTTACTCTGACTGCAGTTTTTTTTTACTTGTTTTTAAGCATACACTTAAATATTGCGGAATTTATGCTTAACCCAGAATTTTTACAATAAGTTAAGAAAAGAAAAACGTTAAACTCCTTAAAAATTTGTACGTAACGTTACTTTTTATCTTGTTTAAGGATGTTTAGATATTTATACTGGAATACGAGACAAAATTACTGATTAAGAAAATGATTTCTGCAGCGCTAACTATCTTTCAACAACAAAATGAGAGAAGCCAGACGGAAATAGTGTGTGTTTTCCTGGGGAGATAGACACGCTCCTGAACTCTGGAGTCTGGGCCACTCAACATGACATCAACAGCATGGCCAGAGATTAATATAAGACAGGAATCAAAGCAAGACTTACGGTAAGCTGTATCTCCGCTGACACTCTGAACATGTACTACCTTTGCCCAGATACTCAGCTCAAGCTAGTGCTCAAGATCTACAACTGGAGGTGAATCAATACAGAGGCAATATCTCAATCGAAGAAATGTTTCCTTTTTTTCACCTCAGATAAAACTAACATTGAGTTAGAGAGAGAAACAGATTTCTAAGCATCAATAATACCAGAGAGCATCTTGAAACAAGGAGAGAAGGCAATCATCCTGCATGCATCTACTTTCTTCCTGGCAACCTATCCGATGACAACTTCTGTTCTGGGAACAAGTCCAGCCAACCACATCGAGCTCACCTCTTGCTCCGCGCATTGGCACACAGGTGACTCTCTCCTCACAAATCCAGAGTTTGTGGAAGAAAAGGGTGCAAAAGAAGTATGAATATGAAAAAAAAAGTAAAAGAGGAAAAAAACAGAAACGAGATCTTCAGAGCCAAAACAACACATGATAAAAAACATTAGGGAACATGAGTGTTGTTGATAGCTGACTAGTGTGGAATGAAATGCATCCATGTCACATTTCCTTCCAAAGCTCTCATAATAACTGTATTAATTATTCCACATAAACAACTGATTCTACAAACACGTCACTGAAGAGATTCTTACATGGTAAACCCTATGACCTGGCAGGCCCTTTTGAAAAATAGCCATGGCAACCATAGTTTCCACCAAAATAGCGGGGTAGCCTTCTACAGTATAGTTATTGTTACTACAAGTTTCTACAATGATACTGTTAGCAAGACAAGAATTTAAGTGATTCTTCAGCTATAGGTGTGTTTAGCTCTATATTCTCAGACCACACTTTTCACACTCACTTTTCTCTACGAAAAATGTCCAACTGCGTATACTGTATACATATATCGTAAACATAAAATAATCTCTCATTTATAAATCACAGGAGAACTCTTTTTTTTTTCTTAAAGTCATGAACAAATTTCACAATTTTTCATACAGTTTTATGCATTTAATACAATAGCATTATATAATGGATTTTTTTTTTTTTTTAATTTTTGCAAGAAAACAGACAACTTTGTCTTGCTGATTTCATAAATAATATTTAATGCATCATGCAAAAATGCACAATTAAATAAATTTTCAACTTTATTAGAGGGAAACGTTTTATGATTGTTCAGAGAGGTGGAATTTAGTTGCATTTTTGAAAAATTCATGTAATTTCCATACCATAAATATTTACATTGATGCATTTAACTTTGATCTAAAGTGACTGACATTGCATTAAAGATATCCATCTTTTTCAGTTCATGGATTCCCTGTGATTTAGACCCGTGATATTGGCGCTACAAACCAGACTCTACTGTTTGAGCTACTGGAATTCTTTTAAACAATCAATGGTTACTCTTTAGATCATCATAAACATGTAATAATTTATATTATTATGATGGATTTACATAGTTTAAAACTGGAAGTCATTTTATAAAGTAGCACTAAACTATGAATGTTTTTCAACTTTGGACAAGTTTATGTGCCAGACATAAAAAAAAAAAAAAAAAGTAATAAAAAAAAAAAACACATCCACTACTAACCCTTTTCTATTATATATATATATATATATATATATATATATATATATATATATATATATATATATATATATATATATATATATAATAGAAAAGTGTTAATAGTGGATGTTTTATATATATATATATATATATATATATATATATATATATATATATAATAGAAAAGTGTTAATAGTGGATGTTTTATATATATATATATATATATATATATATATATATATATACACACACACACACACACACACAAACCCGATTCAAAAAAAGTTGGGACACTGTACAAATTGTGAGTAAAAAAGGAATGGAATAATTTACAAATCTCATAAACTTATATTTTATTGACAATAGAATATAGATAACATTTCAAATGTTGAAAGTGAGACATTTTGAAATGTCATGCCAAATATTGGCTCATTTTGGATTTCATGAGCGCTACACATTCCAAAAAAGTTGGGACAGGTAGCAATAAGAGGCCGGAAAGGTTAAATGTACATATAAGGAACTGCTGGAGGACCAATTGGGTCAATTGGCAACATGACTGGGTATAAAAAGAGCCTCTCAGAGTGGCAGTGTCTCTCAGAAGTCAAGATGGGCAGAGGATCACCAATTCCCCCAATGCTGCGGCGAAATATAGTGGAGCAATATCAGAAAGGAGTTTCTCAGAGAAAAATTGCAAAGAGTTTGAAGTTATCATCATCTACAGTGCATAATATCATCCAAAGATTCAGAGAGTCTGGAACAATCTCTGTGCGTAAGGGTCAAGGTCGGAAAACCATACTGGATGCCCGTGATCTTCGGGCCCTTAGATGGCACTGCATCACATACAGGAATGCTACTGTAATGGAAATCACAGTATGGGCTCAGGAATACTTCCAGAAAACATTGCCGGTGAACACAATCCACCGTGCCATTCGCCGTTGCCAGCTAAAACTCTATAGGTCAAAAAAAGAAGTCATATCTAAACATGATCCAGAAGTGCAGGCGTTTTCTCTGGGCCAAGGCTCATTTAAAATGGACTGTGGCAAAGTGGAAAACTGTTCTGTGGTCAGATGAATCAAAATTTGAATTTCTTTTTGGAAAACTGGGACGCCATGTCATCCGGACTAAAGAGGACAAGGACAACCCAAGTTGTTATCAGTGCTCAGTTCAGAAGCCTGCATCTCTGAGGGTATAAGGCTGCATGAGTGTGTGTGGCATGGGCAGTTTACACATCTGGAAAGGCACCATCAATGCTGAAAGGTATATCCAAGTTCTAGAACAACATATGCTCCCATCCAGACGTCTCTTTCAGGGAAGACCTTGCATTTTTCAACATGACAATGCCAGAACACATACTGCATCAATTACAACATCAGGGCTGCGTAGAAGAAGGATCCGGGTACTGAAATGGCCAGCCTGCAGTCCAGATCTTTCACCCATAGAAAATAAAGAGGAAGACGTGACAAAGAAGACCTAAGACAGTTGAGCAACTAGAAGTCTGTATTAGACAAGAATGGGACAAGATTCCTATTCCTAAAGTTGAGCAACTTGTCTCCTCAGTCCCCAGACGTTTGCAGACTGTTATAAAAAGAAGAGGGAATGCCACACAGTGGTAAACATGGCCTTGTCCCAACTTTTTTGAGATGTGCTGATGCCATGAAATTTAAAATCAACTTATTTTTCCCTTAAAATGGTACATTTTCTCAGTTTAAACATTTGATATGTCATCTATGTTGTATTCTGAATAAAATATTGAAATTTGAAACTTCCAAATCATTGCATTCTGTTTTTATTCACAATTTGTACAGTGTCCCAACTTTTTTGGAATCAGTTTTGTGTATATATATATATATATATATATATATATATATATAATTTTCATTACTTCTTATCTGTATATTAATATTCAGATTCACATATTAATTTATTATGATTTTACATTAGTAAAAATAATTGTAGCAAGTGAGCAACACTATTTTGTTTTGAATTCTATAAACCATTGGGTTTACCATGCAAACAGAGCTGGGTAGATTACTTACAAATTGTAATCCGTTACTGATTCCAAATGACACGTCAAATTGTAGTCAGTAACGTAATCCATTACATTACATATTTTAGGTAATGTAATCAGACTACTTCTAGATTACTTTTAGATTACTTTTGTCCTTACTCGTTTATCACATTGATTTAAATAGAATAATCTTGTACCATTATGATGTAAAATACAAAGTGCAAGAAAATATATTCAATTCATTGTAATTAACAACGTGAAGTGTATTAAACATATTACATCAAGGTTTCCCAAACTGGGGTTCATAAAAGAACTGCAGGGGGATTGTGAGTTTAATGAAAAGCTAACAATTAATTAAATCATAATCATGTCATTTGATTTTTAAAATAAAAATCAAATTGAAACAATTACTAAAAAAAAAGCATAGGGCCCCTGAAACAAAGGGGGCTCCCTTGCTCTCAAAGATGATTTAATTTTAATTTTGTTTTTGAATTTGGCCAGCGGTTATGAAAACATGAATGATCATTTCTTTTAATGGGGTGCGTTGTCACCCTTTGTAAAAATCAGTCAAATTATTTAATGTGAATGTTGTACAGTATTGCTTGAGACTAAAAAAACGAGTTGAAAGTGTAACGAGCTACAGAAGAGACAATGTTTCTCAAGCGCTTTCCACGAGCGAGATTCGAGACGGAGTGAAACACGGACATATGCATTTCATTCATTCGTTCATAACCACTCATAACCCACTTCACTGAAATCAAAACAGGGACGATAATAGTTGAGCGCCAGCCAATGAGATTGCCGTTTGCGCATTAGTTTCGCCCCACTACCGGAAAACCAGGCAGTTCTTAAAAGCTGAAGAATTCCAAAGGAACGCCGTTATTTTGACAGGAAAATAGAACTAAGAATATTGTTTACATGTAGCATGTCAATTCTCTCTCTCTCTCTCTCTCTGTGCGTGTGCGTGAGACAAAGCGACGGCGAGTCGTGTGCCTTCACACTAGAGTTTACGGTACGTCAAATACAGGTGTGCTGAGATAAACTGAAAAATAGCACAGATTGCTTGAAGGAGAGTAAAACTCTGAAGGGCTCAGTCAGAGAGTGTTTGGTGAAAGAAAAGAAAAAAACACTGATAAACTACAGACACTTGAAAAGTACTTTTAAAGCAGAGTAAAAATACTTCACTATAGTCCGCCTCTGTCTACAAAAGCAAAAAAATAAATAAAAAATTGGGAAGATGGGAACACACAACACCCAAACAATTAAATACATTTTAAGCATGTGTTCATGCAAGTTGATGCAAACTGATCAGATGCAATGAATTGCGATGCATTACAAAAGTCATTTCATCTGCATAATGATATCAAAGGCAACAATTCATCATCATTTCAAATAAAAGCTTCTCCAAACAAACTTTTTGATCATTGTATCTTACTGTACTGCTTCTAATTTTGCTGAAATGTGGAATGTGTCATTGCTTGGGCTGGGCTTTAGATGAATGAGGCCTGATAAATGGTGCTCTGATCTGGTTTCAATCACATACAGGTCGCTGCATTCATCAAACTCCTTATGGACAGCTAACTGCCCCATCACACACAACAAAATCCTTCCTGTCCACCTCTTAACACAAGCAAAAAACAACTATTCATTCTTTTTTTTAAGCCCTTTCGTGTTAAGACACACATCAATCCACTCCTACGACATACCTGAGGAGGCAAAAACTGGCGGTCCGATGTGCATGGAGTGTGCAGCAAACATGGCCGGACACGTCGCTCAAGTGGAGCACAAGGCTCGCAACGGGAGTGTCGGCAGACCCTCTTTTCAACAATCTGGCACTCCATACACAAACACATGGATGCCCTTCCCATGCATCCTCCTTTATTTTCCAACTTTTTGTTTTGTCAAGTTCCTGTCATAGGCATTGTCTGCTTTATTCCGGACACATATTATAACGGATTGCTGCAAATGCATATGTATACAGAAGCAAGCAAATGGAAATGCAATACAACACATATGCTATGGAGCTATTGGTTACACAGACTCAGCTTCATGAGCAAATAACTACTCAGCTGGTAACTCAAAGTTTGCAGGTTTAAACCTCAGGAATGACTCTTTCCATGAGGAAAGCTGCTTTTTTTCAACATGGATCTTGAAATCTGTGGATCGAAACAGGGTTGTCTTGAGTTTAAAGTATAGATATCTTTTGTTCCTGAGTGATTAGACAAAAAGGCTATTTTAAGCTGCAGTCTCCTGCTACTATTTCCAAATAACATTTTTATATCTGTGACAATATATGACAAATATTAATCATAAATATTGACAAATCTAGCATCCACTGGTCAATCTAATGTTTATTTTAATCTTCATAAGATACTGATTTATGTTCTGCTGATGAGTAAATTGTCTCTGGATTTGGCCTAGGTTGCTTCAGGATGACATAAAAGATCAAACTTTGAAAATAAAAAGCAATATAATTTTTTCTATTTTTGGTGGTGGATAATGCGGGCATATATAATGCAATAAGATACAACAACACAACCATGTGATCACCCACGTTAACTACTGCACCATGGTGTGCACAAAACAGGACATATGTAATGTAAATATCAGTGAAGTATTCCTGTCCAACTATATGACTGATGCTATGAGAATTTCATATGTCAAATGTAAGAAGATGCGCATTACATTATGCAAAAGCATACAAATATTCCTAATAGTTTGCATGCAACACAATAGGAGCTTTTTAAACACCAGTAATTCAAAGGAATTGTTGACAGAAACACAGCTCGTGTCTTTAGCAACCGAGCAATCATATTAATAGGCCTCAGGAAATGACAAGTTAGACATTTGCTGATCACGCTACAGATGCTGCAGTGTCCCGCAGACATGTGCAGAGCAGCACAGGGACGGAAGACACGCAGGTACAGCAGGAGGTCACCTCCCGGGTGTCCTTTAGCCGCACACTACGCGTGAGTCCTGAGTGGCAGGATTGTACACATGCCATACTGCAGAGGGAAAGCGCAGAGACTTCCTGATGAATAGTTGATGAGCAGCTTCTAGGTGGAAAGCAGAGGAGCAAATCTTTTTTTCAGCTACAATCTCTCCCTCTCTCTTTCTTTCTTATTTACATCTCATACACTCCTCTCCTTCTACATCACCACTCCCTTTTCTCCTTGCTGTCAAGGCTGTAAACTACTGGGCCTTACTGGAAGGCTCTGTGTTTGGATAATGACAGAGGAGAAAAACCATACTGAATGTTCTTCACCCTCAGATCAAAGAAGAGACTGTGTTTGTAGCCAGGTTTAATGACATTAAAGAGTGACCAGGATAAAGAAAACTTTATATAGATAACTAAAACCATTAAAAAATGTTACTTGAAATAATTTATATTTTACTTAGTTGCGAAAGCAACATTTCTCATTTTCATTAAGTTTAACTTGATGTTCTTAAATAAATAAACGTAAAGTAAAGCTGAAATTACTATAAATAAAAAGTACAGTATGTGGACATTTTAAAAAAACAATAATTCATAAAAAGGAACAATAACTAATAAAAAACGAAAAAATTACTACAACTTTAACTAAAATGAAAATGGAAAATACAAAAATAAAAGCCAATTCAAAATATTACAAAGCATAATAAAATGTCCTAAAATAACATGCCATGTTCTAAAAAAATGTAAAGGTAGTGTAACCATCAATTACAAAATAATAACTAATTTTCCATAAACCCATACATGTACACTTTTTTTTTTATCTTTTTCTCATATATATTTAATGGGGAAAAAAATGACACATTTTTGATTAATTCATAAATATCATTATATTCTTGGGGGAGTTGCACTACATGCCATTTTACAACATTAACTAACCTTGCCTTATCATAAAAAAGTTGAGCTATGACATTTCTGATATTTAAGAATACAACTGATCATAACACACAGTCATGAGGGTTTGCATGTGTCTAACATATCATTTCCCATGTAGTTTTTTTCCTCGTGTTTCTTTGTTTTAAGTCATACCATATGATTTTGCAGACAAATATTAATAAGCAGTGAATCAGCTTTGTTAAAATATTATTTTATAAAGAAATAATAATAATAAGGAGATTATTCCAAACTACAGCACTTAATAAGGTTTTCCTTTCAAGAATTTGATTCCTTTAATGAGTTGCATCACCCATATATTACTAGATTGAAAAAAAGATTCATCCTCACACAGTATGAAACCTGAATTCATGCACGGTGACTGCTTCACCTGTCACGACATCCTTCCCCTGTCACATGTGTGCCTACATTACATGTGCACCACATACATTATTTACTACAGAGGAAAATGCGCTTGAGGCAGGGATCAAGCAAACATTACTTTTAGTGAAGATGACATGGAGAGAATGAACATTTGAACCTATGGGACCCTGATCTGTGAGCCCAGTTTGCATTTAGTCCAATAAACAGCAGAGTAGATGGACAGCTGGGTTTAGTTAAAACTTAAGAACAAATGTCACCTCTAGAAAAATGCTAACGCTCATCACAGGCATAAACAAGCACGACTACCTTTCCAAAGAATAATCAATCCAGTACAAGGGATAAAACAGGGAATTTCCCATAAGAGAAAATAAGGAAAGAAACATTGCAACAAGGCGGGAAATTACTAAATAATGCTTTGAGGAATCTACAGCTTTCAATTCACACTGCTGGCTATGCGTGCAGTGATACTAGAGATGCTTTCCAAGAGGATTAGTTTATCCAAAAGTGAATGCCAATGTAATTCTATAGGCTGAAAGTTTCTTTCTTGAACTGATTCCACTTTGGAATTTTTTAGAAGGCAACAGAAAACATTTTAATAGCAAACAGCAAGGACTAACACAAAAATGTCTACTCCTGACGCTCCCTCCACCCAAATACTTCCAGCTAAACATTCAAGGAGCCCCTCAGTTTATTTTCCCTGTGAAGGTCTCATGAAAAAAGGGGCCACAAGTTCAGTTAAAAATAATATTTGCCAGATCACCTCCGATGATCACTGCTTCCTTTAATAGCGATGGCAGTTTTCAAACCAGTTGCGGATAAGTAACTACTATCTGCGCACCATACAAGTACACATCACTTTCCGTCATCAACCTGCTAGCTTAACTGATTAACCCAAATGAATCTTAACAAGCATTCAGAATATTAAAGAGGTCATGTGATGTGATTCCATTTTTTCCTTTCTCTTTGGAGTGTTACAAGCTCTTGGTGCATAAAGAATATCTGTAAAGTTGCAAAGACTAAAGTCTCAAATTCAAAGAGATATTCGACTACTAAGTCCACACCCTCCTAAAACGGCTCGTTCTAACATGCCCCCACATGTCTATGTCACGATGGAAGATTTGCATAACACCGCCCAAATGTTCATGCAAAGAAAGAAGGCGTAATTTTTATTCTCGCTGTTGCCGCCGCCGCCATGTTGTGGAGTTGTTGTGAAAGCGAAACTACTTTGTTTGGTCTTCCAAAAGAGGACACAACTAGAAATCAGTGGTTAAGTTGTATTTACAACACTGTTCCAGAACAGTTCAACCCAAATATTCAGATGTGTGCTGCACATTTTATGGAGGATGAGGACTGTTTCCTGAACCAGTAGCCTACAATGCGTCTGTGGCACAACGGCTGTTTCTATAAAGTGGGGCAGGTCCAAGTTTGCAAAGACAGTCTGGTGCTTCTGACTCACAGCCTTTAAAAACGTTTTTATGTTTAAATAATTTGCCAATGATGATTCAGATGCAAGTTTTGAGCAGTGTAGAGTAGGCTTGTTTGTTGTTTCTCCGATCACAAATGCAGACATGGTTTTATGTTTACGCAGCGCGATACGCAACGCAACGAGTAAAAAGACAGTATAAGTCATATTAATCAGTAATTATGTCCCCTCTGGATGCAACAAATGCCTTGTTTGTAATGGGTTTTATTGGTTTTGTCTCTTCTAGTGATGTCCGGATAGTGAACAAATCGTTCTATTTAACCAGATCTTCTTAGTGAACCGATCGAACCAGTTCACCAAATCAAACTGAATCGTTTAAAACGGTTCGCGTCTCCAGTATGCACTAATCCACAAATTACTTAACTAAGTTATTCGGTTTATAAATGTGCCTGACACTTCCTCTGATGTGAAATAAACCAGTATCCTGAGTTATTCAGTTAGTCCTAACAGTACATTGACTGAACTGCTAAAAGAGAACCGATGATGGGATGTACATGAGCAGAGTCACTGAGTCTCAAAATAATGTTCTTTTTAGCAATGTCATATGACACCTTTAAAGCCAAGTGCAAATATTACCACAAGCAACTGTCAAGTCTGAACAAATTAAATAATTAGATTAAATGACCAGAATTCCCAAGAATAGATCCAGTGGATACAATTGTTTTGGTGGCAAATTTCAACATCACTTTGATTCAAAATTTATTGGTCCAATTAGTCATTATAAACCACACCTAAAAAAATAAATTACGTCATATCTGATGAATGATTTGATAAATGCAAATTCTTCTTAAGAATTTTTGTCAGGTGTGTCTCTAGATGAAACCAATTTCATGCGAACTGCATGACAATTGTAGGAGTATGAAGAAAAGAAAATGAAATAAAATCCAAATATGAAAATCCATAATACATTTTATTGAACAAGGATGCATTAAATTGATCAAAAGCTATTTCAAATAAACTTTCTATTTGTCAAAGAATCCGGAAAAAAAAAACATAAATCACTGTTTTCACAAATACTAAGCAGCAAAAACTGCTTTCAACCTTGATTATAACAAATAAAAGTCTTCTTGAGCACCGAATTAGCATATTCTAATGTTTTTTGAAGGATCATTTGACACTGAAGACAGCTTTGCCTTTACAGGAATGAATTACATTTTAAAATATACTAAAATAGAAAAGAGTTGCTTCAATATTGTAATAGTATTTCACAATAATACCATTTTGTTTTTTTCTGTATTTTTGATCAAATAAATTCAGGCTGTTTGTACATTTTAGCACCAACTATTGCCAGAACAATTGCCTGACATGCAGTTGATTAGTACTGGGTGGGAACTGGAACCATCTTACCCTAGGGCTGAAGCCTCTGCGGTTTATATGAAATAATGAAGAATAGATTCAGAGCAAACAGTACAGGGTTCCAGCTTCACTACTTGGACCCATAATGACTTACAGACGTGCTTTTTCACATTTGACACATGCCAAATGTTTCAGAGGAGTTTGAATGTTATTCTCTGTGGCAAGACAATGAGGCGCAAGATTCATTTGTGCATTAGAGCAGTTTAAACATTGGTGATTAACACAGAGTGTTAATGTCAGACCTGACGCGAGTAACACCATAGTCACACTGCGTCTGCAGGGTGCAAACTCTTGGGCCTGTTTGTAATATTTTTGGGGCTGTCAGAATCCTGTTCATATACTGCCTCTAAGTGGTGAATGTGATGCCTTCTTCTGTGGAAAAAATCCCAGACAGCCAAAAGGAGACAAACAGTGAGCAAAGATCTATTCTACTTAACATATCTACTTCAAATATGTAACCCTGGACCACAAAACCAGTCATAAGGGGCTTTTTTTTTTTCAAAATTGAGATTTACATCATCTGGAAACTATAAATAAATAAGCTTTCCACTGATGTATGGTTTGTTATGATAGGACAATATTTGGCTGAGATACAACTATTTGAAAATCTGGAATCTGAGGGCGCAAAAAAATGAAAATATTGAGAAAATCGGCTTTAAGTTTTGACATATTTACGTTTGGAAATTTACAAAATATCTTCATGGAACATGATCTTTACTTATTTTATCCTAATGATTTTTTTGCATAGAAAACAACTATCATTTTGACCTAAACAATGTGTTGGCTATTGCTACAAATATACCTGTGCTACTTATGACTGGTTTTGTGGTCCAGGGCCACATATAGCATAACAAAGATAGTTAAAAATTAAACAAGGATATCAATTTATTTTATTATTTTTTATTTTTTATTTTTTTTTTATTTTTTTTGCAAGATTTTAATATTGTAAGGTCTGGTAAATCATTTATTATTTCCTTTAAATATTCCTTTACACATAACAACTTGTTAGAGAATGTAAAATGCTAAACACACTCATCCAACACCTGACTCCCTATATTTTGCTGTACCCATGCATGACATCTTGCCTGCATTTATTACCCATATGGGTAAAGAAGCATGTACTAGGTTCTTAACATTTGCAGAACATGTTCTCATTGCCTATATAAATATGCAGTTAACTCATAAATGGTGTGCAGTTTCTCTCTCAAATGGTCACAGTGCACCAGTACATCGAGTTCCAATAAAAACACACAGCTCACACTCAACTGCCTTTACAGCTGGAGACTAAAACACCCTGACTCAGATTTACAGCTTGTCAATTACAAGGTATTACGCAGGCTTGTCTCTGTCGCCTCTTTCCCTTCATAACACTCTGCAGACAATCCAATCCCTGTGGGCCTATTTTCAGAGCTCTTTAAATTTATCACACGATGGACAGCTCTGCCCATACTGTAACCTAGCAAGGTCACTTTTGTCACAGATACTGTGTTTAAAGCCAGATATGATCACCTTCTTGGGTAAGGAACGCAGAGTGTTAACCCTCGTGCTAGTCAGCATTTTCAGCAAAATGACACACTACTTGCGTTACTGGAGGTCATTCTTTATTATGGGATTCAATTATTCCCAGCGCATTAAAAACTTTAATAATATCAGGATAGCCCTTGTTTAAGATAGACTGAATGATTGACAGCAATATATAACATAACTAACCTTGCGCCTAGCACTGTGTTTATTTTTATCAGGGAAGCCATCATAATGAACAATGGATACCGTAACCCATGATAAATTACTGCAATGTTAGAACTCTAGAGTATCCACTCTAAATGTGAATTGATTTAAAAAAAAAAAAAAAAAACACTCAAACTTTAACTGCATGCATAACTACTTACTAAAAATGTTTGAAACTAATGTTTAGGGATTTGACAACCAGAGCAAACACAAATACAAAGAACTAAAGTCTACAGTAGAAATAAGTGGCATTCAGTTTAGTAATTACATTTTCACTTTTGCTATTCTAATATATTTAAACATAATCCATTTAAAAGATAAAGTATCTTCGAAGCTATTTAAACACTACAGCCACACTACAGAAGTTAAAAAAAAAAAATCTAGTATTTTTAAATAATAATTTATATACACTACTATTCTAAAGTTTGGGGTCTGTAAGACGGGCCTGCATTTACTTATTATAGAGTAAACAATTAATATTATAACAATCAGTGCAATTAAACATTATAAAACTAATTGAACATAATTAAATATTATACAATTTCAAATAGCTGTTTTGAATATATTATAACATGCAATTTATTACTGTGCTGACACTGCTGAATTTTCTGCAGGCATTACATTATTATTTATTTGTAATTTTTGGCATAATGTAAAAAGTATTCATCACTTGTGATGAATAAAATAATTTTCGGTTACATTTTATTTTAAGGTGTCCTTGTTACAGTGTAATTATACATTTAAGTACTGCATAATATTAATTAACTACATGTACTTACTATATGGTTAGGTTAGGGTTAGGGTTAGTGTTTGGTTTAGGGCTACTTGCATGTAATTATGCATAATTAATTGTTATTATAATAGTAAAACACAAAAATAATTTTTGGAGCCACTGTTGGGAAATGTAAACCCCATTCAGACCATGCAGTACATAAAAGATTCACAGAGAACTACAGCCTTCTGTAGTTAGTGTGTTTGTTCACTAAATAGTGAAGCTCCGATCTGTGTGGATGATGATATCACATTGTGAGACACTTACAGCTTGAGAAGACAGAAGGTGGATTGTTACCGAAGCAGAGGGCGAAGGAATGAGAGTGCTCATGGGGGCTTTATGAGGAGACAGGAGCTGGCAAAAGGTTGAAGAGGAAAACAGACAGAATGCACAAGGGGCAAAGAGTCAAGATTGTTCTTGCGCTATGCACTGAGTCCATTCTAGGTAATTGGTTGTTTCAGTAGCACTCAAGCAAGGAGGTCTGACTCTGTAATATCTGGGGAAAATTAATTGTTAGCATTCCTGTTCTTTGGCACTTGCTTGGCTGGTGCAGGACTCCACAGAAATACATGACTACCATCTTCGCTCATGGAGGTTCGTTTTGCTATCAGGTTGTTTTTAATCAATCAACTGAGCAAAAATGTCAAGTGACTAATGACAGGAAAATTACATTATGATTATACTGATTGGCCGGTGACACTACATGAATGTGTACCATCACAATCTCTCTATTAGCAACTTTCCATGAGCTGTAATGTCAAAAGCAGCAGGCAGCAAACTTTTTCTCACTTTTAAAGTCAGCATAAAACTGAAATTCCATCCGATTTTTCTTTCATATTGAGTGAAATGGCTTCTTGAGGGAAAAAAGAGAGAAAGAACTAACTTGATTTGATGCAATTGGAATTGGTTAGATTAAAGATTACAACTTTATTTGTTGTGTTTCGTTTTTTGTTTTATAATATTGTGCTCAGATGGATCATTTATAACAAACACTGCAACACTCCAAAAATATAATAAAAAAAATTAGAATTCTCAATTTTATTTCATGGTGACTTTTAGAGCCTCAGTAAAATAAAATAAAATAAAATAAAATAAAATAAAATAAAATAAAATAAAATAAAATAAAATAAAATAAAATAAAATAAAATAAAATAAAATAAAATAAAATAAAATAAAATAAAATAAAATAAAGTTTTTAAATAGTGATTTTTTTAAAATTAATATTATTATTAAATATTGATTCACCATAACATTTTTTAAATTTCTTTAGTCTGAACAGGTTTACTTTTTAACACCCATCAATGGCGAATGATGCTGTTTGCCTCAAAAGTACAATTGCAATTTTTACCAGCAGGGGTTTCCAGAGCCATGAAAATCTGCAAAAAATGATCCCTTGTCCACAGGAGTTTTCAAGCAGATAGGAGTCGAAAAAAAAGAAAAAAAAAAAAACTTTTATCAATACTATATGTTTTCAAAATATAAAAAAATGTATATTCTGTAAATTATATAAACAGAGAGATACTTTTTATAAATCAAGCAATGGCACATATCCTGCTTAAGAATAATCTGGTTTCCTACCAGCTGAAGGTGCCAAAATTGAAGCAAACTGCTGAAATACACAGATACAGAGAGCCGAACTGAGAGCTGACAGCGATTATCATGCAGTAATTAAGTCTAGGTAACAACACGTGTCCCAGAGTACAGCCGACACACTGGAGACCGCTGGAGGCCTGCTTCATACGTCTCCTGTCAGCCCCATGCTCCGCACAACAGCGATGAAGAGGGCCACAGTGTATGAATCTATCTCAAGAGGGAGGATGCAGAGCAACCTACACAAACATTCATCATCATGCATGACCACGATCGATGGATACCCATCTTCGGAATCCACCTTCAGTCAGTCAATCTACACCGCTGCTTTCACCCAAGAGTCACTCACAGCTCAGAGAGACAGGCCTGCACAAAGACAGGCTATTCAGCTGCTGTAAATTGATGTTGAAGAAATGTAACTATGATTTATGTTTTATGAATTAATTGCTTTGTCTTCTACAAAGGAAAGTAAACCTACTTTATAAACAGCTTCCCTAAAACAAATTATAATTTACAACTGCAATTGTACAAGACATGGTTCTAATTGTTGGTTTCCAGTTTTAATCAAATTGCATTTCAGAAGCAAAATATGTGTGGCTCATATTATACGATTATTGTGCTTGAAGGGAAACAAAGCCTGACTATCAGGGGACAAACATCATGGCACATGTAAATAAAGACATAAACCCAAGAAAAAATTCTTAATGAGAAAAAAAGGGATAGCTCATCCAAAAATGCTAATTTTGACACCATGTACTAAAACCCCAAACTGTATGATTCTTTCTTCTGTGTGATGTAATATATTTAAAACATTTATTTCATACTAAGTAAAGTTAAAATCTATTAACATATTTATTGATGTATTGCTCAAGAAGTTATAATTAAACTTTATAATTTTTAATTGTGCACGATACACATTTCTTAATATTAACCCTAAAATGTTTTAATGTCACTATTGATGAGGATTGTATGATCTTTAAATAATATCTTTAAAAGCAAAATATTTAAAGTTTACCTGAAGTATACTTGCAACAGTTCCACTTTAATATACTTTCACAATCAAATACACTTCAGTATATCTTTAACACAATTGCTAAGCTATCTGGGATGGTTGCTATGATGTTGCTATGCGGTTGCTAAGGAACTTTGGGTGGTTGCTAGGGAGTTGCTATGTGGTCGCTACGGTACTCAAGGCGGTTGCTAAGGTGTTAATATGCGCTTGCTAGGGTACCTGGGTTGGTTGCTAGGGTGTTGCTATGCGATTGCTATGGTAACCAGGCTGTTGCTAGGGTGTTGCTATGTGGTCGCTACGGTACTCAAGGTGGTTGCTAGGGTACCTGGGTTGGTTGCTAGGGTGTTGCTATGTGGTTGCTATGGTACCTGGGTGATTGCTAAAGTGTTGCTATGCAGTTGCTAAGGTACCAAGGGCCATTGGTAGGGTGTTGCTATGCTGTTGTTAGGGCACCCAGAGTGGTTGTTAGGGTGTTGCTAGGCTACCCGGGGCGGTTGCCAAGGTGTTGCTAGGTGGTTGCTAGGGTGTTGCAATGCAGTTGCTATAGTACCCGGGGTGGTTACTAAGGTGCTGCTAGGTGGTTGCTAGGCTACCTGGGTTTGTTGCTAGAGTGTTGATATGCAGTTGCTAAGTTACCTGGGATGGTTGCTAAGGTGTTGCTATGCAGTTGCTAGGGTACCCAAAGTGGTTGCTAGGGTACTCAGGGTGGTTGCTAGGGTATTACTAGCATGTTGTTAACATGATTAGCAAGTTACTAACATTATATTGGCATGTTTCTATGCTAATCCAGCTAAAACCAGTTAATTCATAAAAAAAAAATAATAATAATAAAAAAAAAAAAAACCACCAAAAACCAGCTAAGACCAGCCTGGCCTGCTAAAAAAGTGACCAAAACCACTTTAAAAGCAGCTTGGGAGACCAGCCAAAGCAGCCAGTCAGCTTACCATACGTTCACACCGCTGCCTGCAAGAGCGTCAAAGTGGCCAGAAGTCATTCATTTACATGTGAGCTGGTGGCGAGCTCCGGTAAGCAGTGGCGCAGTGCGTCTTGGACAGTGAGGGCATCAAGGAGAGTTGAAATCAGGTCAACTTTATGGAATTGAGCTGTGACGTGGTTGGATGGCAACCAATCGGAATGCAGAAGTCCTCCACTTTATAGGATTCCAAAGAACGCAGTCTTCTAAACTGTGGTTATGACCATATTAGTTCCCAAGCATTTTCACGCTAGAACGCTTGTTTTTCAGCGCAAATGCAATTCATTTGCTCAAAGCATCACCGATTTGACCAATTGCATTTAGGCTACACTTCAGCCTGGGCTGCGTTTCACGATAACGATTGATCTTAGCGATTAAGAGCATTTTCTACGAGTCATTTAACGTTATTGTTTAACGTTACAATAAAGTTATTTTTTAACGTTAACAATTGTTTAACGTTAATGTAATTGTTTTTACTCGTTACTGTTTTCATGTGCTATACTGTGCTATACAGCTACTATCCATTACTTCTTTCAGTCATTTTTTTCAGTCATTTAATTTAGATGTGTATTTCTATTTTTTCTGCCTTTTTAATTATTTCATTTATAAATTCTTTAAAAAAACGAGTAATAAATTGTACAATAAAGTACAATCAAAAGCTTTAAATATAATCACATTGCACTTCAATAAAGTGAAAGGTGTAATCTGACGATTGTCCTGCAGGTGACCTCATAATTCTGTCTTCTTACGATGCATGTAGGGCTACCTAAAGGCACAATATGTAAGTTGTTTATGGATAAAATATCCATAAACCACTAGAACAGTGTTATATAATTTGCTGACTTGTGTACTTACATTATCCCAAATGTTTCGAAGAACGTTTAAATTAAGATAAATAAGCAATTTTAACTAGTGACATAGACCGTGTCTATAGTGGTCATTTTGTCGCCTGCCAATTACGTCATAACCCCTCGATTTCCCGTTTTGTTTTGTAGAAAACATGGAAACACCAAAGACGCATTAATATGTTGTGCGTTTTATTAGACAGGTGATGACCGCACAGAGTAGCATTGTAACAGAACTTTCAAATGTATCTAGTATGATAAAACAGCACTGCTTAACCCCATATTCATGACTGGAAGGAGCGGAAGGGGTTTGACTGTGGCATAATAAAAGCTCAGCTGCATTGGAGCGATGTGTCAGGCTTGTTCAGTGGTCTCGTTTCACTTCGATGGCTTTCAGCCTCAC
The DNA here is from genome assembly GCA_024542945.1 of allo-octoploid hybrid of Carassius auratus x Cyprinus carpio. NCBI lineage: Eukaryota > Metazoa > Chordata > Actinopteri > Cypriniformes > allo-octoploid hybrid of Carassius auratus x Cyprinus carpio. Next base: position 14,940,233 of record CM045070.1, read on the forward strand.
CCTACTTCATACTACTACTACATTAAAAAATCATTAGCTCATCCATGAACATGATTTCTGCCGAAGTCCCGTCGGATTGCAAGCAAATATAAGACCAAGCATTTGATCGTCAGAGCATCCATGAATCTTTCTAAAGCATTGTTGGTAGGGCGGCCAGAGCAAACTTTGACGCTCTCGCCAGCGGCGGTGTGAACGCACGGTTAGGTTGGTTTTAGCTGCTTTTTTCAGTAAGGAGTTGTTAAGCTTTGCTATAGACAGCTTAAATACACCATACGTCTTGTTGAATAAAAGTTTTCAGCCCATCAATGAAACTCTATGGGATTTTAGGTGGTTTTGATAGTCTGGATTGTTAATTGTATAATAAATAAAAAAGAAAACAAATAGAATACAAAAAGATTAAATAAGTTATAGTGTTAGTTTCTTTCTTTCTTTTTAAAAAAAATACAAATACATTTTAGTATATTTATTTTTCACTAGGGATAATACAATATAATATATATGAGAAATGGAAATCAGTGGTCACCAAAACTGTTTGCCAACTAAACTTTCTTCAAAATATTTTCTTTTCAGATTTTTAAGAGGTTACATTTTTGGGTGAACTAGCCCTTTAAAAAAATCAAACAATGATATTTTAAATAATGTTTCAACTCTGTTTGTCCATTCAACGAAAGTCAGTGATAACAGATCTTTCATTTTGGGGTGAACTATCCCTTTAAGAACACTAGAGAAGATGATTTGAAGAGTGTTTCAATTGTCTTTGTCCATACAATGAAAGTCTGTGCGGACCAAAACCTAATTAGATCCCACTGACTTCCACTGTGTGGACCAAAAACACAAAAATATTAAATGATGACAGACTTTTCATTATTTGGATGAACTATCTCTTTGAGGCAATATGATGCTGCATTTGCATTTCAGCCGTTTCCTACCAATTTCCTACTAAACCATATCAATATTGGTTCATTTTACAATCTGAATGCAACAAAACTGGCTGGTTTTCACCGATTGCTTTTGTCCAGCTTTCGAAACACATTCTGAGCTAAGGCCTGTTTGTCTGAAGGGAGTATGTGTGGGCGAACTGCAGAGAGAGATTTTCTTTTCTTGGAGCAATGGAAAAGTGGGCCATGCTGGAGAGAGTGCATAATCCTGCTTTAGTATCCTAAATATGACCAAGTTTATAAAACTAGTGTTTTAACATGTCCATTATCCCAGATGGCAACACACCATGAGTGTCCAGTAGTAAGATGGCAGTCACCAATTTCCTTCTCAAGGCCAAATCCAGTTTGTAGCTGAGATAGGTGGCCAATCATCACTAAATCTCCTCAGGCAATTCTCGTTACAGCCTTTTGAATCATGCGCTATTTTACTGAGGTACATTTTCCATGGCAGTCAGGCATCCACAGGCATTTTGTTATGACAGGATCTCTGTGTTTGGTCTGGCCCAAAATCCTTCACGTTTTAAATTTGACCTTACATTGTTGTTAAAAAAGACATATGCATCTATGAAATAAGTCCTTCCCTCCGTGTATGTCAATCACCAGCTGTTATTCTTGTCCTGTGTCATGCAGTTTTGCCCGAGAGCTCTTTCAGATCAATGATATTGAGCCACCAGCATATTCTGGACTGCCACCTCGATGCAGCTGTGACCTCCACACAGGGGGGAGGAAAAAATCAGGATCACACATGAAGAGTAGCATCAAATACTACAAACTTCCTTGCAAAACACATTTTAGAGGAGAAACACATGACTGCACACACCCACCTGTCACTCCTCATGGGTGATATGTAGGTCTCCCTCTACAAAAAATGTGGGGGGAGGGGGTTCAAAATACCTGCATTTACAGGCTTTCAATCTAGGTTGAGCCATTAGGGACAGAAGAAGAAACATATTTTTATCTACAAAACTAGAGGCACCCGTCAGACCTGACATATTTGAAAAGCTTGTGCCTTCCTGTTTAAAATCACACTCTATCCAGAGAGACATACAGTCATGCCAGTGGAGGTCAGATCGGGACCATTATCTTTCGCAGCAACCCCCTGAATACATTACAGACCCCTTTCACATCAAACATGCATGTTGAAGCATCATGCAGAACAGGAAAAGTTTCTGTAAGTGAATGGCAGACTACAGTCTCATCGCAAAGCAAATGGTGTAAATAATTGTGTTGCATCACACAAGTTAGTTCAATGCAGTGGTTAGATACACATGAGAGAAGAAACTGCAAAGTCATCTAGTGAGCACTCGTTGATCTTTGAAAAGAAGCCATGGGACAAGATTTTCAATTTATTGATGAGGTTAGAAAAATCTAAACAATGGCTCTGATTCAAGGCCTCTGTCTTCTACAATATGTTTTCATAAGCTGCATGTACTAGCATACTGTAGCAAGTGTTTTAACATTTAATCCTCAAAACTAGTTACTATTGTTTATATTAATTACTACAAAGTAAACTAATATTTTGCTGTCAACATTTTATTAGACTTTTTCTTGCACTTTGCTGTCTTCATAGCATTTTTCAGCTACACACTTTCAGATTGTTTCAATTGATACTAGTACCCATTGTAGTTTATTGCAATAGATTCTAGCATCTATTCAGAAACCAAATTTACACTGCAAAAGTGGCACAGAAGGGCTTCTGAAGTGGCATTTAGGTGTTTTTACACAAACTGTTCAATGCTGCTCAGAGGTGCCATGAATGCATTTACACAGCAAATACAACTGTGGGCTTTGACACTAGGGCCTGAGGTGGGTCAGAACAGGTTTAATTTAGTGTGGCTTTAACCAGCATTAAGTCTTTACACATAATTTTGAGTAGGCACAGAGCAGCCTTAACTGTGTAAAGATGCCAAAAAAGTTTTTTTTGTTTGCTTATTAGATACTAGTGGCAATTAATGAGACACTTTAGATTCATTAGCTCTCTAGTGACTGATCTACACTGCAAAGGTGGCACAAATTTGCGTGTAAATGCATTTACACAGCAATTACAACAGTATATTTTGATATTAAGAGTTGAGGTTGGTCTGAGCAAACTTAATTCAGAAACCAATTTTACAGTGCAAAGGTGGCACAGAAGCGCTTCTGATGTGGCATTAAGGTGTCTTTACCCAGGCTGTTTAATGCTGCTCAGAGGTTGCATGAATGCATTTACACAGCAAATACAACCATATGCTTTGACATTAGGGCCTGAGGAGAGTCAGAACAGGCTTAATTTAGTATGTGTTTATGCAGCATTAAGTGTTTACACATAATTTTGAGTAGACACAGAGCAACCTTAACTTAACTGTGTAGAGATGCCTTTTTTTGTGCTTATTAAATATCAGTGCCAATTAATGAGACATGTTAGATTCATTAGCTATCTTGTGTCAAATTTACACTGCATTGGCAGCACAGAAGTGCCTCTAAAGTGGCATTTAGGTGTCTTTACACAGCCTGTTTAATGCTGCTCAGAGGTGGCATAAATGCATTTACACAGCAATAACAACTGTATATTTTGAAACTAAGAGCTGAAGTGGGTCTGAGAAGGCATAATTTAGTTTGGCTTTCATGTGGTTGTGCACTTTTACACTAAACTTTGAGCAGGCACAGAGCTGCCTTAAAAAAGTGTGTAAGAAGTAGGCCTATATATTTTACATTTAACTACATAGTGCATATTCAAAATAGAAATCTGATAAATAAATAGAAATAGAAAATTTAGAAATCTTACTAACACCAGTAAAAAAATAGAATAGACACTAGTATATAAAAAGTAGGTGCTAGTTTGTGCTCAAAATATGCTACTAGAATAAATAGTAAATGTTTGAATAGACATGTAACATTAGTACCTATGAAGAATTAATACAACTGGAATAGATACTAGCAACAACTGGAATACATATTTGGAAGTGAACACTTATTATTGGTATGGTATTTTAATTACCATAGACAACATTTTTCAAATTGTTAACAATAGTTAGGCTACTTGCTCTGGAATACTGAGTAGCAAAGTATCTAATAAAAAAGTTACTTATGAAAAGAAAAAAATATTAAATTATGCACTAGATATGTAAACATAGCGTATTTCCATTCTCATTTTTTAGACTAGGTGTTTCTCGCGTACTCGTTCATAAGAAGGGCAGAGGACGGTACAGCACCCTGGACAGCGACAATCTAAACGCGTTACAAGTAGAAGCCCTCTGACAGTAGGCCTGTGGAAAACACGGTGACCTGAAACTCATTCACTGACAGAATGGTACCAACTTCTAGTTATATCACAATACTGAGAAAAAGATGCAGAGTTTTGTTTTTTGTTTTCTTTGCAAGTGTGGGAGTGGATTTGAGTTGCCGCTTTGAATCAGAAGTAGCCAATAACTGAAGGTTAAAATGTGCTTTCGAGGAACATGCAGTCATGAAAAAAAACGATAGGATCAATCCAATTTTTTATTAAACAAAGGTCATAAAAATGTGGTGTGCAAACAGGTGACACATAACTGTTGGCTGGAAGATATTCCCCGCGTCCTGAGTGGAGTTTTAAAGGCTCCACTCCCAGTGCAGTTGTTCTGAAGGCCCATTACACAAGCGCAGACCAGCAACTTTCTAACAGAGCAATGAGCTTTAGGTCCTGACGGCCACGGTTGAAGATATTCTGAGTCATTCTGACCTTCTATACCTTTTCATATCCGAACATACAAGCTGTGGGCCCTGTCTGATGGCTCCGCCATGAACACTGCTAGTTTATTACAACTGTCTTGAGGAAAGAATTTGGTATCCTACAAATAAGCAGGGAGCGCGAGTGTGCCTAAGCACATGTCTTTGCATATGTCTGACGATACCACGAAAAACCTTTAAGCGTTTTATTCCTGCCCAATATTGCTGCAGAGACGCCCCCACAAGCCCCCATCTGTTACTTACACCAAACATTTGGATGTCATCCGCACCACACATAAGCATACAACCGAAGCCGACGGCCAATATCAATTTGCAAGCCCCTACACAAGCATTTTGTGGGCATAAACTTACCGCAGTCTTCACACAAGATCCTCCCAACATCTTTTTTCAGGTTTTTCACACTTGTATCTAAGGGCGCAAACGATGCTTTAAAAACCAAGGGTTCGTCAGTTGGGTCCATGAAAAATATATACTTGTGATTCTTCTTCACTTTGGCGCACGGAGCCTCCGAGCCAAATTTCCCCACGGTGACGAGCTGCTCCCGCTCCAGACCCCCGCTGTTTCGCGGCCACACGTCCAGGACTTTGACATTCACACTGTACGGCTCCGCTGAGACGTTCTGAGGCGCGGACTGCACCTTGCCCTCAATCACCACGGCGGATCTGTAAGCCTGGTCCTGCAGGGAATTCAGACTCGGGGAGTAGCAGGCGAAGGAGACCCCGATGAGCAGCATGGATAAGTGTACCGAATCAAGCCTCCTCATGCCGCCTGCTTTGGCTCGATGGTCGGTGGTCGCGTTGCGGCAGGGCTGCGGGGCGATGGCGGTGGAGCTGGGTTGAAGGCTGAAGAGACTGCGAATAGGCTCCTGTAGCACGGCGGCGCGGCAGACCTTGCGTAAGTGTCCATGCCATCGGGATCCGCTGCTTTTTTCCGATAGATTTGCAATCGGGAAACACCAGCTGGGAACCGGAAACGGCGTAATGCTGCTGGGTTAATACAGATCCCTCAACTGCATTCTTCCGAAGCGCATCGTAAAACGCAGGGAAAGTCGTGGACGCTGCCTCCTCCGAAGACACGAGCAGGTATCCGCAAGACGCCGCCAGTCAATCTTTGCCCCGAAACTGCAGTGGTGAGCGCGCCCTACTCGCCACTGGCTGCTGTGTATCTTCCACTGCAGTCGAATGTGAAATGCTGCAGTAAACTATTAAGGCTACTTACGATATCCCCTCAGCACAAACGTTGTAAGAATCCACTTTCGTAGCGACAAAATGCTGTTGCCGTTTTCCTCGCGCCCCGTCTCTATCAGGGCAAGATTCCCCGAACAAACGGCAGATTCACGGCTGGGGTGCTGAAACGAACGCCCATGTGCCGGCGTGTGCGTCTTTAGTCTCTGACACCCCTAGAAAAATGGTCAGTCCATGATCTCTACCATCGCCAATCCTCATCGAATTAAAAAAAGAAAAAGAAAGAAAAAAAAGAAAAGAAAAAGAAAGGGGGAAAAAACACCAAAATGTATGGTGCAGGGAAGCGCCCGCCTCAAATCTCCTTGTAAATCGTTAGAGCACCGCAGAGGTTTACGCTGCTTTGAGCGCGATTGGTAACAGTGCGAATGAATGAGCTTTTAAATGAGTTTTGCGTCTCATTCCATTACTAAATCATGGCCTGCATTCAGGTCACATTCGCCGTTCTGCCTCAGAGAAAAAAATTATAGTGAGGCGTTGCATCAAATCCATAGGCTACGTCTGGTATCCGTTGCAGTGCTGATGCCTGGACGAATGAGAACATTTTTAACAAATGAAATGAAGGAACATCACGAATGTAGCAGCAGACTGCATCAAACGCAAAATATGTGCACAAGATGGTAAAGCATTTATAGACATACTTGGCACGCACGAAATTTTTGAAAGGAGAATATAAATATCAATATTAGACTTTAACCGGTTAGAAACGATACATACAATAACCTAAATCCTGTACTAAACGAAAGCTGAACCTGTGGATCCGCAAAGGAGCGCGGCTACAACTTTACTAAGGGCGACATCTGCTGTTCTGTGCGCACACAGAGGAAGCCACAACACCTATCTAACTTGTAAGATGACTGCGGGTAATCATGGGTAATAAATAGCGCAAGTTGTAGTCCCGCAGACGTTTTAATTTATTCAATTTTAAATGAACGAACAGTACACAGTACAAAAGAGTAGTCGAGGACTAGTGTCCCTTAATTGGATTACCTTGGGGTTAGGGTCTTGTACAAGGCACAGTGGTGATAGTTCATAAACTGACCATTGCTGAGATTTCACTGCTTATTTGTAGGTTGCTGAATGCTTTCCTTAAGAAAAATAATAAATAAATAAATAAATAAATAAATAAATAAATAAACCAAGCTATAGTGTTTATGGCCTAACTGACAGGACCTATAGCCTAAAAATGTGATTTCAGAGATATATGAAATGTAAATATATATTTTACACATTCTATTAGACTTTAAGTGTATTTAAGTGTTGAAGTGGTGCATTGTGCCATATCAAGTTAAATTAGTAATTATAACGTTGTGGTATAGATAGGCCTTTAAAAATAAAAGGGTTGGCAGTTTTACAGCTCATTTAGCGTGTGTAAGGTCATGACACTACAAAGAGTTTAATGTCAATGTTTCTACAGCTACATTCTAATAATCATATAATTGCTGTAAAAATGTACGAAATGTGTCGAAATTTAAAAGAGGAAACTCTTGTCCTTAAAGGGTGATCCTGAAAGAAAGTACTTAATCAATAAATATTTTCATTACATTCATTTAAAACTTTTAATATAATGTAATATATCAAATATATAACTAAATTTAAAAAATGCAAATATAAAAATGATATAAACATAAAAATGACTTTATTGCTATATATAATTATTCAGTCTAATACAAAAACAGCGAAAGATGACGAAAATGTTATCTTTAGTGTTAAGAAAATACCTAGACTATAATATCACGTTAAAAGCTCAACATAACAAAAGTTCGACATAAACGAACCCATTTTGTGGAATGAAATCAATGCCTAAACACTTATTGATGTTCACGTTCAGAAATGTGGAGGTGGATTACAAGTTTCTTTATTACTTGTAGTTTAAACTGGCACACTACACAAACTCGCTAAAAACAAAACTCAAAACTGATCGATCATTAGAGATGCAGTGGCGGGACTCGGCGGTTACTGTCCATGGTTCTGAAACAGCGCTGCCCTCGACCTCCCACCGACCAAACTACACTGAACTACAAAGCAAAATATGCGTTTAACGAAAATATTCTTTATACAGTACAACCACTTTAAATGAATCCGAAAATTAAGTCATGACACAGTCCACGTGTACACGTGACAACATGACACATATAGGCTACATGTCATCCTATCTCTATAAACCATTTGATCATATCAGATATGATAGAGCTTATTCACGCTTTTCTAAACAATACAAACTGTTTATTATGTTTTAATAAGTTAGTCTCCACTGCATTTGGCTACACCCTTGAAAATGAAAAGTCTTTTATGGTTTATTGAAGCACCGTATGTTCAACAAAGTATTTTAACTTTTTCACCCCCAAAATCCTGAGTTGACTTAGAAGATTTAAAAACTTTATCAGGTTACATTCATGCGTTTTTCAGCAAATTAATTCTAGATAACATTGGTTGACTAGACAAGTGATGCAGGCCTACTTCAGGGTTATTTGAAACAACCCACTTTGATAGAACTCACATGATAAAAGCAATACATTTTTGTGATTATTTATTGTTTTTATAACCACTGTGACATTTAAGGAAGATAATAAAACACGTGAATATTACTTTCGCATGCACACTTAGACTAATTTAACAGCCCAGTAAAAAGGGGTTTAGGGGTCTAGTTTTCGATTCTACGACATTTGCAGCTTCCAGCACGCCGAATACTCGGATTAAATTTCATATGAGAAGTTATGTGAAGTAGCTATTCTCCAATATCAAAACAGCTAAAACGCAGCACGTCCAGCTGCAATAGCGCGAAAGCAACAGTGCGAGGCGCAAGAGCTGTTTGCTTTGCCCCAGCTGAGCGTGCTGACATCAGACTCCACGCGCACAGCGTTGAGCTCGTGCGTGCGTCCGTCTCCATGCCACGACTCGCTCTTTCGTTCCATCTTGTGAACGGCGCATCGGTGAAGCTGCACCGCGACAGTGTTTACAGTAGGCCTTCTGGGCTTACAGGTTTTCATCTTTGTTTTTGACCGTGTTCAACTGCGAAGGGCTTGCACAGGGGCTAACGCTCTGCCTGCAGACTGAGCGGGGTAAGATATGCCGAACCACGTCGCTCGTTATGGAGGTCTGCGACTTTGGCACTGCACTTTACGATCATATGTTATGGTATTCCGCGGTGTACTTGTTTTTTGTCAGTTTAACAACCACGGAATTAATGTTCGCAGCCGTGGGCAGATATCACAGACTGCTTGCGCAAACTCGTTAACTGTTTACAGTGCTGACAGAGAGCGAGGCTGTCAGACTCTGTCTGTCTGTTGCGGCAAATCCAATGTGCCCTAGTGTGACTGTGACATACCGTTATGAGTTCAAGCTCACCAGAGTTCACCTTAGACCAAAAGCAAGCACACCTTTAAGTGACGCTCATGAATTTGGAGTCGACGGTCCCTCTTTCCTTCATCCAGTGTTTTTTTTTTTTTTTTACGCACTGTCACTTGTGTTAGGCCCATGTCAAGGAGTTTACAGGTGCATTAGAAGTTTCTAATGACAAAATGTAAAGTAACAATTAAGAATAACCAGTTAAGTCATTCTTCATTCTAGCAAGCAACAGGCCAAACAAAGTTAGGGACCACTAATATTTTATGTTTAGCCCGAGGTAATATAATTAGCTTATTATTATACTTTTTTTTTTAATCAGGAAGAAAATTACTTATCTTAGACACTTGCCTGGAATACAAACATTGTTTAAATGCATTTATTTATTATATATTTAATTTATTATATATTAAAATCTCTTTAATTAAAGACATGCACTTGATTTATTAAAAATATATGCTAGAATAAACTAGACTTTAATACATGTGTATTTATTAAAGCATATGCTTGAATAGACTTGATAAGTGTAAGCAATTGAATACATTTTATAACTTTCATACAGGCCCGATGTTTATGAATGCTGTTTGTATTCGACGTGTGCTCGGTCTTTAGAGAAACATTAAACACTGAAGAAATAAATGGTCTGGTAATTTACGTTCATTCCATCTAATTATTGCATTTCTGAATTCCAGTCATTTTCAATGTTTCTATTCCAGTGTTTCTATGTTCCTTCACTGCTTAATCGGAGGACTGAGGAAAATTGCACGCAAATGCTTTTTTCCCGTTTATTACCTCTCGCGCAAACATACAAACAAATGCCTGGAAAAATGCATGGAAAAGGCTCTCTCAATTGAACATATTATTATAGTAGCCTACCATTGTAATAATATGGATGTTGAATATATACAGGCCTATTTGAAGGCACAAATCAGTGAACATTTATCTAAATGATACGCATTCAAAAGGAGATAAATTCTATATATATCTCATTTTAATCTACGTTACTGCAGACTTTTGAGTTAGGGGATTTTATATTTCATCTTTTTGTTATTTCTTTTATAGCTTACATTGGTATTATAGTTGAAACTTTAAGATTAAAATAATATTAATGGGCAAGAAAATTGTTTGTTAATGATGATGTGTCCACAGCTCATTGATGAAAGTAAAAAGGTACGATTAGATGCATCAGAATATGTCAATGTGCAGTACCGCAAATGAAAAATGCGTTTTGCTTGTCAAATTCGATACGTCTATCACAATTGTAATTGTAAATGTTTTCTAAACTAAATAATTGAAAAAAATCAATTCTTGGATTTGTGAAAAAAATAATAAACGTTTCTTTTCCAGGGTTAATGTTTACAATTTCAATTAAATTAAAGAGCAGTTCAATAAAGTTAAAGAAAATTAATTCTAAACATTAGTGCAATTATCCAATCGATTTTTTTATTATTAATATAGCTATATATATTTTTTAGGTTTTTGTAAAATAGCCTACCTGTGGGTTTTAATATGGGCAATGTTTCTACAACTACAGGCAAACAGGCAAATAATCTAATAACTAATAAAAATCGAAATCAAAGTGAGGCATTTCTACATTTATAAGCAATTTGCTTTGAAAAGCATGTTTATAAACCAATAAATCATTTTTAAATTTTGTATTACGTTGTCAAACGTTTTTAAATGAATAATATGGGTTTTGTGCGGATTGACAAAAAAAAAATAGTAAGAAACAAAGCATTTAGTTTTGATTAACATGATGGCTATGCATTAGACATATTTTAGTAAATTATATGAGCCTATTTTACTCGTTTAATCTAGTTTATATATATATATATATATATAAATATACAAACGCCAGAAACCCATTACTCATTTGCCTATGCTTAAGAAATATATATTTTGTATTTTGTAATAGACTATATAATATCTGAGAAACGCTAAAGCTATATTGAGACGAACTGCATGAACTGTGTCAGTGTTGTTATAATATGCACGCTATGTTTAGTTTTAGTAGCCTACGTCGATATATATTCTCCTGCTTATATGTAACGTTCATTCAACACATATTACTCTTAACCGCTTTGGTAAGAAAGCATCCATCACAACTGCATCAATGTAAATTTGAAAACATCTATATTAATCCTAAAATTCAACTGTTAGGCCTACATAATTTTCTTCAAACAGGCCTTGAATACAATATCACAAAAGCCTTTTCAGACACGCAAACGTCCTTCATTATTACGTGCAGGCGACGCTGAGGCTTGATTTAATTAAAAACCCCTCGTTAATTGGTAGGTAAGACTATATTTTTTACAGGGAGATTTTTTTCGATGATAAAAGGTGAACAACTACAAAACGACAAATATTTGGGTATGTAGTTGATTATAATGAATAATATGCATCTGGTATAAATGCATAAAGCAACGTATGTTAAATAATAGTCTACTGGATGAAAATAACTCGCATTGTAGCCTAAATAAGTGCGTAACACAAGCCTACAGAAAGTGTAATAATATGTAATAACTCACGCCTCTACCCAAATAAAATTCAACCACGAAAAAGAAATCAAATACAGAATTGAGCTATTTATTAGCTCAAAATCATAGACATTTAAATCATTTTGCATCAGTGCATCAATACGAATGCATCTGAAAAAAATATTTCCAATAAACTGTTTTTATTTTTGCCATGACAAAAAAGCCGAAGTGAAGGATAAACTAAATGAAAGCCTAACCAAACACAACCGGTCTGCTCCGAAACGTTTATTCGTTTTTGAAAAAATTATCATTAAATATTCGTAGACTAAATACCAGCGGAATGCGTGAGCGATATCATTAAGATTTATATCAATTTCTATCACTTCGCATATAGAAAACTCATGCATTCTTTACGTTTTCGGCAACAATTAATCTCCCGTACCATTTTAACCACTGTTTAATAGTTCGTTTTTTAAGCTTTAAACATGGATAAGAACTTAAGGGACAACGAAACTTAAGCAAATGGCTTTAGTAAAGACTACATATAGCCTAGACTAAAATACATTGACAGGAGTGAAAAATATTGTAGGCTATATTAAGATACGCGCTGAAGGCAGCAAACACTCAGTACGCAATCATTTGAGTTTTTTTTACTTTCGCTTTGAATTTAATTTATCGTCATCTTCTAGGACAGACATAATGTGCGACTAGAGAGTGCGGCTGCAGTGTTAGACCTTCTGTACGTTGAATTTGTTCGGATTCTGCACAGGTCTGAACAGCGCTCGTCTTCTCTGCTCACACAGATCTCGCGAGAGCGGTGGCGTGGCTGCTTGGCAGTAGGCTTGCAGTAAGACAGAGGGAGAAGGCAGGCAGCATCATGGCGGACAGAGACAGTGGAAGTGAGCAGGGAGGAGCAGCCACGGGCCCTGGTGTCGGTTCCATGCACCCAGTGACAGGAGGGGCGGGCTCGGCTTCCGGGCTGCAGCACGAGACGCAGGAGCTCGCCTCGAAGCGGGTTGACATCCAGAACAAGCGCTTCTATCTAGACGTAAAGCAGAACGCGAAAGGCCGCTTCTTGAAGATAGCAGAAGTCGGGGCCGGGGGAAACAAGAGCCGCCTCACTCTCTCCATGTCTGTGGCTGTCGAGTTCCGCGACTACCTGGGGGACTTCATCGAGCACTATGCCCAGTTAGGGCCGAGCAATCCAGACATAGCGCAGGACGAGCCACGGCGGGCGCTGAAGAGCGAGTTTCTGGTGCGTGAGAATCGAAAGTACTACATGGATCTGAAGGAGAACCAGAGGGGCCGCTTTCTGAGGATCCGGCAGACCGTCAACCGGGGGCCCGGCTTGGGATCCACGCAAGGCCAGACCATCGCTCTTCCAGCCCAGGGACTTATCGAGTTTCGCGACGCGCTCGCCAAACTCATCGACGACTACGGAATGGAGGACGAGCCGGCAGAGCTGCCCGAGGGAACCTCGTTAACTGTGGACAACAAGCGCTTTTTCTTTGACGTGGGCTCCAATAAGTACGGGGTGTTCATGAGGGTAAGCGAAGTCAAGCCCACCTATCGCAACTCTATCACAGTGCCCTACAAAGTGTGGTCGAAATTCGGCAGCACTTTCTGTAAATACGCAGACGAAATGAAAAAGATTCAAGAGAAACAGCGGGAAAAAAGGGCATGCGAGCTTCAGCAGCAGCAACAAGAGGAGATGCACGGAGACGAGGGGGACGAGGATTGATAGTGGAGAGAAACATGCAAAAAATAATCCGAATAACCTAAAGAGAAATTCTACGTACTTTGCTGTAAAAAAAAAGAAAAAAAGAAAAGAAAAGAAAAAAAAGAGAGAGAGATACATAAAAGATAAGTAACTGTTTAACTTCAAGGGAGCACTACCCACAAAAAAATACAAACCTCCACAGTCTGACAGTCCACCCATCGCTGGATATCACCCACTTACCCACCATTAATACAGTAAGCGGCTGCTAAACCAAGTAATAACATTATATATGAACTGTGTTTCCTACTTGACGACAACAGAACTGAGTGTTTCCTTTTCCCTTATTAACCGAGAACTTTTTTACACGTTCCAAGATATTATAAAAAGTGTTTGCAATGGAGTTATTGCCGAGATTACGAGGAAGCGGTTCCTTTACGTGTGAGCTAATGACTTCAGCACAAATCAGATGTTTTAGTTTTTTTAACCAAATTTTCGAATCATCTGAAGAGGTTGTCATGGTAGCCATGCCACTAGATATTCCAAGCATCACCTGAGGGCTAGATAGGAACCCTGATGGGAGAGAAAAATATCAACCTGTTGATTGACAGAGGTACAGGGGTCAGCAGAGCGAGTGGACGCTGTGTGCAAGCGTCCAGAGGCGGTGGGCGACCTCTTCTCAAACATTCTGAGGAGTATTACCAGTGTATTTTTTTAATTAAAGTTCTTGTCATGCAGATGATATGCTATGTATTTGTGTCTCGTTGTCATGCACAGTGTATTAAAAAAAGAGGTACTTAATAAGTAAGAGCAATGACAACAGAAAAGAATGAGCTCTCGAAAACCTTTTTGTAATGAAACCGGACCCCTCGATACAAACATACAAAGAAACGTATGAAAACGCTCATGTAGAAAAACATACAAAGTATGATTTTGTGAATCAGAAACAACCCACGTTTTTAGTGGGGGATTTGACAAACAATCTGTTAAAGGGTTTAAAAATAAATATATAGAAATATATAGATATATATATTATCAGTCTACCAATGAGAGGATGAGTGGCGCCAAGGAATGCTGTATTTGCATGTTAACCTGTACACAGCCACATTGAGGTGGATTTCTCAATGTTCGTCCTCAAGGACTCATCTCTGTAATGGTTTCAATTTCCATAACGTCAGTAATGTTTGGTCAGGTAGTTAATGGTCAAGAATTAATACTTGTTTTTCTTTTAAGGAACGAGTAGTCTGAGAAGTACGTGTACATACTAAGATAATATATCAACTCTTTTGACTGTTTGATCAGACATCAATGACAAGTCTTTTGAAACGAAAGCCCTTTTTCCATGGGGGCCCTTGAGGACCTGTGTTGGGAGACCCTGACTTTAATGAAACTTGTTGGGGAGCATACTCTTCAGCATTAAACAACCTGGTGCCTTACAGACTCCGCATGCTTATACACTGGCTGGTGCTTTGGATCTAAGTTTGGGTTCTTGTTCATTTTTCTTTTTTCATTTTTTTTCTTTTCCCCTTTCTTTTTCTCGTCTGGTTTTGTTTGGCCCTGGCCCTCCCGTATGCTATTGCATAACTCGTGGTCTGTTCGGTCCAGAAGCAAATCATTCTGATCACAATGAGTGACTCAGAAATCACCTAGGCTTTTTTCCTCACCTTGATGAAAATGTATTAGATGCTACATGCCCGACAAAAGGATGTTTAGTGCTCAAACTCTTTTGGTGTGAGGTAAACTTCCGTACTGAAGCCTCTCTGTAGTTTGGCAGTAGTGTGTCACTGTCACAGACCAAAAGCTTAGTCGAGGGGTGTGGCCAGGATTTTTTCCCCCTTTCCTCTAACTTTTCAGTATTGCTTCACGTAATTTGTCATTTTGGAAACTTTGCTTCACAACGTTTGATTTTTTTCTTTCTACTCCCTGTGCTATATTTCATTACTGTGTGCAATATTGAACGTGCCAATGTTGGCAATATATGTATATCAATTAAATATATGATTAATATTTGAAAAGCATGTGGCTGAATTCCACGTTTATTTCTTTAAAAGGTCTTTATTTCTTTAAAGCCTTTATCTGCACTTAAAAAGGTATTTATCTGGAAAAGAAACCAATTTTAAATGAAAGTTTCACCCAGGTGAAGCGAACACAGCAGTTATCTATCCTGTCTGCACTTTTTGTGAACGTTCACATCATAAACGCGCCCGTTTCATCTCTATTCCTCTTGATGTGGGAGGGTTGGGGGTTACTGGAATGAAACGATAGGGTATGAAGGCCTTTGGGTAAGGGGCAATGAATATGTATCCTTAATTTCCCTACAAATACATACATGGGATGATTCTAATGATGAAGGTGTGTGATGACCTCTTCTCTCTTCAGTAGCACATTGATTTCCCAGCTGGAGAAAAATGTCTGACCAATGTTTGTTTGAAAATGATCTCAACAAGGAATGCCTTGTGTCGTTATTATTATTATTATTTTTCTTTATTTCTTAACTTATGTTCCTTCCCTTTGCAAAGAGGTTCACTGAATTACTCATTCGGCGGTCATGCGTCAAATATAATTTATGTACATTTTACAAATTAAAAAATAAATAAATAAAAAGAAATGTTAATTTACCCACCTCTCACGAAAAGAATGTTCAATATCAATGTTTCTGTGTTTCTTTTCTTGTGTGCAACAGTTCAGGGTATTGGTTGATGTTGTGGCTCTGACTTCAATGATGATTCTCTGTGTACACACAGTGGATGTAGCACTTTTGAAGGAACAGATTTATGACCTGAAGCATGCAGACTAACCGATCTGTAATAACACATGTCATAATGTCATTTTGATGCAGTCCTGTATGGGTACTGTTGATTGGCTCCAGTGGTTAACCAATGTAATAATGTGCACTAACAATACCACTACATTTTCTAAGGAATATGTGATTGTATCCAAGTTTTTTATCATCTTATATTTTTTTCAGAACAGAACTGTTAAGAATGAGGTAATATACAACAGTATGACTGAAGGGGTCTTTCTCAGAATAACAATCATCATAAGTTTTTTTTTTTTAAATTGATACTGTTTGAGCTGCAGTTCAATGGACATTCTGTTGAATGTTTCATGAAAAATCACATACATTTGTCATTTCAAGAATGAGTCTTATTTTATGTCTTAATTGTGCCTTATACTAAATCTTCATCCATGTGCACACAATATTGCTGCCTTGATTTTCGGGATTACATTTGAACTGGATCTCTTGCTCTTTGTGTGCCATATTTTGTTAAAAAAAAAAAAATTCTTAAAGTCTGATCTCTGTTTGGTATGACAGATGTCTGATGTTCTTGCTGCAAAACAAACCAATGATTTAAGTTTTATTTATGTTTCATTATTATTACTAAATAGCATGTATTACGCTGCAGCAATGTCTTTTAAAACTTTTGATTTCAAACATGCCCCAGTGTAGTTTGGTTTTGAAATTACATGAAATAGAGCTGCTTATATGGTGATGCTACATAGGTTTAAGGGCATTAAATCCAGTTTTTAATGACAAGGTTTAATTATGAACACATTTTCATTGTTCATGCGATGAAATGGAATTTGAGTTAGTTTTACATGTACATATCCCGTAAATTATTCTAAAACTGAAAAAGAAGTTTTTTAAAATCACTTCTCATTGCATTCCCCTACATTAAGTTCCAATGTCAAGAACATGTTACAAATATAGAAAACAACTGCTTTTGTTAAAAAAAAAATTCTTATGTGAGAATAATCACTAATCATGACAGGTCTGGATGGGCAAATCAAATATAACAAAATACAACTTGCAAATGGCAAAATGCATTTACTTTATATGGTCACAGCTCAGCAGTTAATAAAGAAAAAGACATGCTAATTAACTTATTCAAAATTGTAGACATTTTAGCCAAATTTATATCATGTTCTCAGGGCATTGTGACAATGATACATAAAAAGTTTGTCAGTTCACAAAAACGTCAAGATATAGCCTCAATGCTTGCTTGCCATCTTCACCAGCAGATTTGTTATGGAGAGATTTGTTTTTCATTTAGGTGAAGACAATAAACCAAACAGATGAAGACTGGATACGCAAAAAAAAGTGAGGCTTGCAAAAATGAATAATTTCTGTATTACTGTATTAGAGCATTTAAAACGATTTTATGACTTTCTAACCAATAGGTGGTGCTTTTATCAACTGATAATGTACAATCAAGGCATGCTGGCAATGATCTAAAGCAACGATGCATCCCAATCCACCTACTTAAAGGACTAAATGTATATATGTATTTTTTTTTCTCTTTGAGGAAGTACATACTTTTAATGAACTGCAAGAATATGCAGGTAATAGGACGTCATAAAATTGTCTTGATGCCACAGACTTATTTGTTTATTGCATCCTGTTACTATTAACTGGTCTGTCACCCATCCCGTTACAGTTAACATCCTGACATTTCATTTATTATTCATCATTGCATTTCATTTTTCCTACTCTACAATGCTTTCTACCATACTGGATAGACAAGAAACAGCAACACATCACTTAAGATCTAACAGCAAAACTGTCATGACATTTGTATGAAGTCTTTATTGTTTTAATCTTGGATTCCCATATTGTCAGACTGATATAACAGTAGGCAACTCATCTTGTTTCTTTTTGGAGAATGTAATGTAGTATAGCTATTTAGTAATACAAAATAAAAATTTGCACACTTTTTCTTTATAAATATAAATGCCGAAGATGTACATTAAAGCTCCTAGTTAAGATTATTAATCATTCAAACCCTTTAATAGTAGCATTTCTGTTTCCTCTGAAAAAGGAGCAGCTGGGGTTCACCACTTAATGAACCAATCACTGTCTTCCTCTGACCTTGCAAGAACAATGTAGTTTTTCTTTTTTATAGCATTGATCCATTAAAGGTGGACTGTGTGATTTCTGGACCACTTGCGCCAACGAATGGAACTGCAAAAATAACAACGGGTTTCCTGAACACCATGTTGTTTCCGCTCTGCCGAACTAAAAATAATGATTTTAATTATACACAATATCATTTTCCAAATTTATGAGTAAAATAAGTTCTGAGGTTAAAATGACCTGAAGAGCATTTAAAGTTTTGTTCTATAACAGGTTACATAGTAAAAACGGTGGATTCTATAAATCTAAGTAGTGACACTATTAACTTAAAACAATAAATAACTGATTCATCTGATACTTTGAAATGAAGTGGCTTTGTGGTATTTTAGTTAAAAAAAACTTTCTAGTTTTAAATTATGGAATAAATGTGAGTCGTGGTGAAAATGGGTTACTGAGATTGATCAAAATCCAAGTTTAATGCTGTCAACCTAAGTGGTCAAGTATTTTATATAAATGACCACTAAAGTGTATATTTTACTGTAGTACAGCAACATACCAGTGCTACTTTCATATTTCCTGTATCAAGAGATACAAGATACTTATTAATACAATTTGGCTACAAAAAGCATCTTTCTAATTTGACTGTCATTCAAAAACATCTGTGTATTATGACAAAATAATTTACAATTAACATTTAAATCATTTAATTATAATACAGTTGATGTTCTATACATACCTACCCATTTATTTATTGTTTGTAAAAAAATATTTTATGTTTTTGGAAGAAAACCTATGCTACACTATTAACAAGGAATGAATACTGTAAAACAATTTTGTATGCTTATGTTTATATTCTCATACCTTATTAAACTATAATAATACAGTAAAAAAGTATTTCATGCATGGCAATTCATCCTACCAATGTGCAATTACAATCTCGACAGACGTTGTGAAACTTGACAAGGTAATCAGCCAATCACAGAGATTTGGAGGCACCGCCTTGTTGAGTTTTCGACTGCTTTTTCACCAATATCCACTTCACATTCACTACACCTGTTAGTTTAGGGTGTTTTTTTTTTACAAAGTGACATGGCCAACTTCTGGGGGCCGTTTCATTCTTCTCTCATTCTTGTCATGTGACACACAGCAGCCACAATACCACGTACACTCTAAAAAATGCTGGGTTATTTCAACCCAACTTTGGGTCAAATTTGGACTAACCCAACTTTTGGGTTAAAAATAGAATGTAAAAATTTAACCCAATGGTTGGTTTAGTCCATATTTGACCCAAAGTTGGGTTGAAACAACCCAGCATTTTTTAGAGTGTATAACTGATATAGGCATATGTTCCTAATGATTTTTTTTTAAATAAAACCATTAAAGAAAATTTTTATGCTTTCCACTACAAATACAATTACAAACATTACAAAACCATCGACTTTTAACCTTTAAAAAATGGTTTTCTTTAGTGTGTTTTGGGACATTCCATTGGGATTTATTGGTTTTAACAGCCACCGATAGAAGGCAACCAATTACCAGTAGAAACTAATAGGGTCCATTACAGTTTCCAGTAAAACCAATACAAGTCCCATTATAACCAGTAAAACCATTACTAAGATTGTAATGGCGTCTATTGTTTTTTTTTTTTTTTTAAGCAGAGGTTTTTTTTTTTTTAGTTCGATATACCCCCAAAATATATCATGAAATATGTCGATTCTCAAATATGTGTAAGAAAATGCATTTTGCCCCTTTATTGATCATGTAACTGATCTATAATGGGTGACGGGCAAATTAGCCTGATACTGTTATCTATTAACTTTGCATAAAAGCCCGTATTTTTACTTAAAGTGTCATGAAACCCCCCGTTTCAGCACTGGTTAGTTCTCATCACAGTTTCAAAAAAAAAAAAAAAAGTGGATGTGGTGCGCAGCGGAGCGGAGAAGGGGGAAGAGGGGAGACAGATAACACACACAGCTTCACGTTCAGGCAGTTTCTTTTCGCTCCCATTGAGTTATAAACACAAATAAAAACAAATAAATGCACAGCCATTTGCACTCTGCATCGAAAACATATATAATGAACGCGCTGTTGCACTTCTGAGAACTTTTAAGGCTTATTCTGTGGCATTTATATAAGCCTTTTGACGGGTTGTGTCACAGAGCTGTAAAAACGGTTTTGCTCACCAGGTGAATGAATCGCGTTTGTGCCGAACTCTTATTACAAAGCAAAACAAACACTCTTCTTTGACCCATGAGCGTTTCTCTCAGTTAATATGCGTCATGTCATCTCAGTCTGAAACGTCTGTCATAGCAAATCAACACGCTGTTGTTGATAATTAAGCGAAGCGTCTTCTCATAGGATAAGAACACACAGTCTCATGAATAATTTAATAATCCCGACGAGTCATCGATGTACTACAGTCCATTGCCACGTCACAAATTGATGGGGGGAGGGGTTGTTGGGGGTAATAGAAGACATTCTATTACAGGTGCATTTCAAAAAATTAGAATAGCATGGAAAAGTTCTTTATTTTTTGCACTTTAATTCAAAAAAGCAAACTTTCTTATATTCTAGATTCATTGCACACAAACTGAAATATTTCAAGAGTTTTTTGTTTTAATTCTGCGAGGCTTTGCGAGTGAACGAGATGTGCAATAATTCTAAGTAAAATATAAATTCTGCTAAAATTTGTTGTTAGACATTAAATGTGACGTAGAATTTTAATCCTACATATAAGTGTATTTTAATGATAGCAGTAAATGCATTAAGTTGCTGCCATGTGACTGGCTGATTAGCTATTTGTTTTACCAAGCAATTGAGTAGGTGTACCTAATAAAGTGGCCGGTGGGTGAGTGTATATATATATATATATATATATATAGGTTATACATATATACATATAAGTCAGAAATGACAAGGAGGCAGCTTCCCACAACAGAAAGACAATGGAGAGCACTGGATTGTTTTCCACTCCGGTGGGCGTGGTTTTCAGATTATGACGTGTGTTGCTCTGTCTCTATTGGTCAGTGTTAGAGGAACTCAGTTTCACCTAACAGTTAGCCTGCTCCGGACCAGGAGTCTCATTTATAAACATTGCGTACACACAAAATATGCACAGAAATTATGTATACAATTTTCCACACACATATCGGGATTTATAAAAAATAAACTTGGCATAAATATGTATGCATGTAACGGACATTCTAGATCATGCATACGCACTCTTTTTCCTGGCGTGAGAAAAGTAATGAAGTAAGCAACAATTTTAAAGGGGTCATATGATGCGATTTCAAATTTTCCTTTCTCTTTGGAGTGTTATAAGCTCTTGGTGAATAAAGCAGACCTGTGAAGTTGCAAAGACTAAAGTCTCAAATCCAAAGAGATATTCTTTATAAAAGTTAACACTCGTCTACACCCCCCGAAACGGCTCGTTCTAACATATCTACGTCTGTATGTGGGAAGAATTGCATAATGCGGCCCAGATGTTCATGCAAAGAAAGGCGGCATACCTTTTATTCTCGTTGTAGTATTGTTGTTGCTGCCGCCGCCGCCATGTCGTATAGACGCTGTGTATTTCACTGTGAAAGCAAAACTACTTTGTTTGGGCTTCCAAAAGAGGACGATATCCGCTTCGTCATGCCTAGAGCTCATCCATGCAGGTCGCTGAGGAAATACATCAACTTCTTGCTGTGGATCGCCGAATCGGCTTTCACCGTGGATGAAGCGGAGTCCAGCCTGGGGTCGTCACATGTGGTTGCTGCAAGCCCAAGGTACGCTCCTTCGTAGAATGCGCCTGCCGCACTGTTCTCAAGCCACCCACCTCTGCTCACTCTAGACCCCGGCTCACTCTAGGCCTCCGGCCTCTACTCAAGGCCATGGTGTGTGATGCTGTTTTGTTGAGAAAGCGAAACTACTTTGTTTTTGCCTTCCAAAAGAAGACACAACTAGAAATCATGTTTATAATGGGTTTTATGTTTTTGTCTCGTCACTCCGACCGGACAAGGCATCACAATATGTTAAGAGGTGTAACATTTCCGTCACACGCTTGAGGCATTCGGCCAATCACAACGCACTGGTTAGCTGGCCAATCACAGCACACCTCACTCTTCAGAGCGATGAGCCTTGTATAAATCAACGCGTTTCAGAAGGCGGTTTTTTACCTTAAACCGCATAAACACATTTCATTACACTAAATACACAAAATAATGTTCTTTTCATCATATGACCCCTGTAAAATCTGTTTTCATTTCGATTTTGTACACTTTTACATTAAATATTCCCCTCTCATTAATGGAGAAGCACTGAAAATACATAAAGTCATTAACACAAAAGTTAAACAAAAATTATATGAATTTAAATATATTTAGTGGAATGCGCTTGATCACTTTTCCTGTGGCATGCTGTTTTAATGGCATAGGTAGAACAATGATGCGCACTTACTTCGATATTATGGCAGACACTGCTGTATTCAGTGGTCAAACGGTTTGAAAAAGTCCAATGATAATGAGACCAACTCTATTCTAAAATATTTATCTGAGAACTATTTTAAAGTTTTGTTTTTATGGATTTTTATTTTTATATATTTATGCTAAAACATAACAAGGATACTGGATGATTTTTAGCAATAAAAATTGTGTATGGCACAAATGGCATTTTTATAGTCCGTATCTCATATTTCCTTAATGTCTTGTACCTTTAACGGTGTTAAATATGGTGTCACGTGGACGGGAATATGCATAGAAATGATATGCAGATGACGTTATGCATAGTAAAACTAGGCGTTGTAAGCTCCATATATGGTGATTTCGGGGTGGAGTCGGCGTGGAGATGCATATATGGACAATCTTCCCCTGACTGGGATTTATAAAGGGATTTTTGCGCAGGCTCTGGCGTATAAATATGAAAACTTTTGTGCGTACGCAAAATCTAGCTTTTGTGCATACGTACACTTTTAGGATGAAATCTACAGAGAGTTTTATAAATGAGTCCCCAGGTTAGTTTACTATGGAGCTTTTAATAGGACAAAAGTATCTGAATTTGTATTGTATGAATTTGAATTATGGCATGGCATTTATCAAGACTGAATATTATGTGGCATTTAACATAGTTCTGAATTTGATTTTTTTTTTTTTACTAGAATATTGAACATTTTAAATTTAACAACAGATTTATTGATTTTTTTTTTATAGCAGAGTTTTATAGACATGTATTTTCAAACAGTGGATTGTTTCCCACGACTGTACACACACTCGCGCCTTTGATAACTGTGCACGTCGTTTTGTCTGACTGTACATGCTCAGACTGAAGGTCTGGAATTCATGGCAGCTTTCATTCGCCAAGGCCCACCCATGAGGCTGTTTGACCGACATGTCTGTTGGTGCTTCGGGGTTAGAGACTGTTAAATGTTATAAGTGTGGTCAGTTGGGGCATAAGAAACCTATGTGTCCCCAGCTGAAGAAAACTCTTACCACTATGTGTTATGTACCACAAGAAATGGTTCCAGAAACTAGTCTATCTGTTCCATCTCCAATTTTAAGAACGATAGAGTTGAATGGTAAAAAGGTGACTGCTTTAATTGATACGGATTGCATGCAAACCTTAGTTGATTCTGAAAGTTTTCCCCAGTTATGTGCCCTCAGTGATTCTCCTACAATTGTGAAATGTGTTCATGGGGAGGAGCGACCTTACCCCGTAACTGACATCTATTTGGCAATAGGGGATCAGGCCTATTTGATGAGGTTGGGACTTGCAGGGGGTTTGCCATATCCAGTAATTTTGGGTCACGATATTCTTATTCTGACTAATCTGTTATCACTTAGTAATGTCCGTGATGTAGATCTAGTTTTGACACAGTCACAAAGTAAACTGAAAGAGAGTGAAGATAATCCAGTGGCGTTTTTACCCTTTTATGGTGTGGAGTTGCCTGTGAAACAAGGTAAAAAGAAGAAATCTAAAATGGAAAAGAGATGGGAAAAGTTCAAAGGGACTGTAGGACAGGGATTTGAAACGAATGAAACAGAGAAACTTGTGCATGGTGATCAGTTCTTAATCCCTGGCGATTTGAGGCTGTTACAAAAACAGGATTTTGAAATCTCAAAATTGTATTGTAGAGGCAGCACAGAGTGGGTCAACTGTCATGGGGTACTGGGGAATTTTTTTATGTGTAATTAATGACTTGTATCATAAGGTGGGTGAAAACTTACAAGTGGTATTGCCAGTTAGTGTACATAATGTTGTGATGACAATAGGCCATTCTATTCCTTGGGCGGGACATTTGGAAAGGCGAAGAACGCACTCTAGGATTAGCATGTCTTTTTATTGGCTGGGAATGTCCAAAGACATTGCTGATTTCTGTAAATCTTGCCCTGAGTGTCAATATAGCGGAGGTCGCAAACCTCACAAAGTGCGTCAGTCCCTCTACCCGTAAATGATGTTCCATTTCAGTGGCTGGGAATGGACATCGTGGGCCCGTTAGAGAGAAGTAAGAACAGTTACTAATATATGCTAGTCATATCTGATTATGCCACGCGATTTCCAGAGGTGTTCCCCTTGAAAAACATCAAAGCCAAAATTATTGCATTCTGTCTCGTACAGTTTTTCTCTAGAGTGGGGTTGCCAAAAGAAGTATTGACTGATAGAGGAATGAATTTTACTTCTCAGTGCCTACAACAAGTGTATCGGTTATTGGGAATAAAAGGGTTAAAAACAACTTCCTATCATCCTGAAACACACGGGCATATGGAGACACTTAATCAAACGCTTGTACAGATGCTTTGCAAATTTGTGGATGAATATTTTACATACTTTTGAAAACCCAGAATTTAGTTGATCCTGATAAGCGCTCATCGTCACAGTTGTAAACACTACGGCTTTCTCCTTGCGTGAGGGGGTTTGGCGCCACGGCATCTTTGTTTCCAGGTAGAGCGTTAGAGAACACGACACACACATCTCATGGAAATCCTGTAGAATTCAACCAATCCGATGATGACTCTGACACTCCTGAAGTGTTTCCACTTTTGTGTCCGATATGCATCAGAGGTTTAGCCAACGGTCGGTGGGCGTGACGTCTGAGGCTGAGACTACGCAGGATCTGCCTCCACTAAATTACATTTATTTGTCCAATATTGTCATTAATATACATACTGACTTCAACTTGGAACACTAAATAAATAGACTGCTATTGTTATGCAAGTACACTGAACAAAATTATAAACACAACACTTTTGTTTTTGCCCCAATTTTTCATGAGCTGAACTCAAAAATCTAAGTCTTTTTCTATGTGCACAAAAGGCCTGTTTCTCTCAAATATTGTTCACAAATCTGTCTAAATCTGTGTTAGTGAGCACTTCTCCTTTGCCAAGATAATCCATCCACCTCACAGGTGTGGCATATCAAGATGCTGATTAGACAGCATGATTATTGCACAGGTGTGCCTTAGGCTGGCCACAATAAAAGGCCACTCTAAAATGTGCATTTGGAGGATCTAGAGACAGAGCGGTTGCTGGACCAGAGGGTTCGTCTAGTGTTTCTTTTGGCTTTCGTCATTTAAATGCCGCATATGTGATGAAGGAAGTAAAGCTGCAAAAGTTATGCGTGGAAGATAATATTGAACATTATTTGACTACGTTGGAACGGAATGCTGATGTGTGTAGATGGCCGAGGGAGGACTGGGCCATAAGACTGATTCCGTTGATGACAGGCAAAGCCCGCAGTGCCTATGTGGCCATGGATGTCATGAATGCCAGGGAGTATGAGCACATGAAAGAAGCTATCCTAGCAAAGTATTCCATCAAGCAGGAAACTTACCGACAACGATTCTGTGCCCACAAAGTGCCGTCAGTCCCTCTACCCGTTACTGATGTTCCATTTCAGTTGCTGGGAATGGACATTGTGGGCCTGTTAGAGAGATGTTAGAACGGTTATAAAAATATGTTAGTCATATCTGATTATGCCACGTGATTTCCAGAGGTGTTCCCCTTGAAAAACATCAAGGACAAAAGTATTGCGTTCTGTGTCATACAGGTTTTCTCTAGAGTGGGGTTGCCAAAAGAAGTATTGACTGATAGAGGAATAAGTTTTACTTCTCAGTGCCTACAACAAGTGTATCAGTTATTGGGAATAAAAGGGTTAAAAACAACTCCCTATTATCCCGAAACACACAGGCTTGTGGAGACACTTAATCAAACGCTTGTACAGATGCTTTGTAAATTTGTGAATGAAGCGGGAACCGACTAGGATCAGTGGTTACCTTACCTCATGTTTGTGTATAGAGAAATTCCATAGGGGTCCACGGGTTTCTCACCGTTCCAGCTGGTATACAGGCACAAAGTTCAGGGACCATTATCCCTTTTGAAAGCATGGTGGGAGGGGGGTTCATCAGAAGCTCGTAAAAATAATGTTATTGATTATGTGATCACTATGCGGGAAAGAATGCATCAAATGACTGAGTTGGAAGCTGTTCATGTGAGGTAAGTGCAGAAAAAACAAAAGATGTGGTATGATAGGAAGGCCAAGCTGCGATCATTCAAGCCTGGTCAAAAAGTACTAGTAATGCTTTCTACATCAGAAAATAAACTTCTAGTTAAGTGGCAAGGGCCATTTGAGATCACCAAGAAGCTGGGTACCACGACATATGAGATAGCCACCCCAAGACAAATGCACTCACATAGTGACTAAAAGTGACGTGACATACAGCCAAGTATGGTGACCCATACTCAGAATTCGTGCTCTGCATTTAACCCATCCAAAGTACACACACATAGCAGTGAACACACACACAACATGAACACATACCCGGAGCAGTGGGCAGCCATTTATGCTGCGGCGCCCGAGGAGCAGTTGGGGGTTCAGTCGTGGTATTGCTAGCCCGAGACTCGAACCCACAACCTTAGGGTTAGGAGTCAAACTCTCTAACCATTAGGCCACGACTTCCCCCATTATTACATATTATATTTTAACCTCCTGAAGGAATGGTATCCTTGAACACAGAGCACAGTTGTTAAATTGAATAGGCTGGTAGAGGATGAGGAGGGGGTAGAAGAACAAAACCTACCTGGTAGTCAACCAGTGTCGTCGGTAGATCTCAGTCATCTTTCTATTGAGCAGCGAGTCCAAATTCAGTGATTGTGTGATTCAACTCTGTTTAGAAGTCAGCCGGGTTATACAAATCTTATAACGCATAGGACAGTGCTTAAAGAAAATGCACAGCCGAAGCAGTTGAGTTACCGTATTCCTGAACGCTTGGTAACAGGTTTTGAGGACAAGGTAAAATCTATGCAGCAGATGGGTATAGTGGAGCAGTCTATGAGCGAGTGTTGTAATCCTGTGGTGTTAGTGGCAAAGAAGGATAACACTCTGCAGTTTTGCATTGATTTTCGTTATTTAAATTCCGTGTCCAAATTTGACTCGAATCCTATGCCATGTATCGATGATTTAATTGAGAAACTTGGTAAGTCTAAGTTTATCAGTACCATCGATTTAAGCAAAGGTTATTGGCAGGTACATTTGGATCCAAAGTTGCGATAATTGACTGCATTCTGTACACCGAAGGGGTTGATGCATTTTCGGGTGTTTCCGTTCGGATTGCACGAGGCACCCCCAACTTTCCAACGATTGATGGGTGCCATATTAAATGACGTGGGAGAGTTTGCAGCAGCTTATTTAGATGATGTCGTAATATTTAGTTCATCATGACAAGATCACCTCCGACATCTTCAAGCAGTCTTTCAGAGGATTAAGGATGCAGGATTAACCATTAATCCTGCAAAGTGTCATCTAGTTAAAACAGAAACGGACTATTTGGGGTACGTGTTGGGAAACGGTAAGATTGAGACGCAAGTGCAGAAGATCCGCGCCATTCAGGCATGTCCGCGTCCAATGACAAAGAAACAAATTAAATATTTTCTAGGGTTAGTCAGTTGGTATCGTAAATTCATTCCCCATTTTTCAATCTTTAATAAAAAAGACAGATCCGAAGGTAGTGCAGTGGTCAGCACCTGCCGAAAAGGCGTTTGAGGAGTTGAAACTAATATTGAGCGAACAACCGATTCTGCAAAGCCCTGATTTTGGGACAGCTTTTGTTCTTCAGACTGATGCATCGGATGTAGGGGTAGGAGCTGTTTTGATGGATGAGGGAAACAGAAAAAGACACCCAGTGGTGTATCTAAGTCTTAAAATATTTCCATGAGAAACTAGGTTTTCCGTGGTGGAAAAGGAATGTCTAGCTTTGAAATGGGCCCTTGATTCATTGAGGTATTATTTACTGGCCGGGATTTTGTGATTGAGACAGACAACAAAGCCTTGAAATGGTTGAGTAATATGAAATAATAATTTGCGATTGACACTGTGGTTTCTCTT
Organism: allo-octoploid hybrid of Carassius auratus x Cyprinus carpio; assembly: GCA_024542945.1. Lineage (NCBI taxonomy): Eukaryota > Metazoa > Chordata > Actinopteri > Cypriniformes > allo-octoploid hybrid of Carassius auratus x Cyprinus carpio. The sequence continues at coordinate 14,968,867 of CM045070.1, forward strand.
TATACAGCAGTTTTGTTTTGCAGTGAAGCATCGTCCGGGGGTTGAAAATGTAGTTGCTTACTTTTTTTCCCTTGTTTTCTCTTCCTTTGTAAATGTGTATTTATTTTTGTATGTTTTGTTTATTTGTCTAAATATGGATGCTCTAAGTTAGGTAGCTTTGTTGACTTCTTTATGCGAGCTAAAGGAGGACAGGTACCTCCTAATTATTTTCTAGTCACTAGAATGCACACTGGTAAATAGAAGGTGTAACAACGAGCAGAGAAAAATAATTTTGTTTTTTATTTATATGATTTGTTATAGTGTTAATGATAATGTGTTTAAGTGAATATGAATTATGTTTATTAATTTTATTTATGATGTTCTAAATGCAATGTGAATTCATCTAATTTATGTAGTTAAGTAATTTGAGTGTATGTGTGTGTGGGTGGTCCCTTTGTTATTTGTTAATGGTACAGTCCCGGTAATATAAGGGGGGTTTGTTTGTTGAAGGATTTTTTTTTTTTTTTTGGAAAGGGATCCCAACTGTTAACATCTGAGCCCTGAAACTCCAATTTTCCTTTCATTTATTTGTGCAGTATTCTTTATTTTCTCTATGGCCAAGTATATGTTTTAAAAAATGGATAATCTATAAAGAATTGCACTTTTCCAAATCATGCTTCCTGCGTTTACTGGACGAAACCTGACATGCTTATTTGTTAAAGTTACTGTATAATTGAGGTTTAGTACTTTTAAATATGTATTGATTTAGAGAGGAGGGGGGCCTTAGAGTAAAAAAAGTTGAGAACCATTGGCTTAGACAAATATCAAATGCTGAGAATGCTAACTTAACATATAAATATAAACCAAATGTTTAAGAATCACTTAGGATACCTATATGATCAACCTGATCTGAACGCCCAAAAATTGGCCAAAATGCTTCATTTGACTTTTTGGAGATCATCTGCTCTCCTTTGTGGATGACCTCTGATCTACTTTCTCTACGATCTGAATTTCTGGTTATTGAATTGTAGAATATTGAATTTGATGTTCTGAATTTCCTCTTCATCTTGAAAATCTGAAGCTGTATTTTTAAAAACTGGATATTTGCAGTCAAAGAATTCAGAACAAAAATTCACTGTTTGAAAATACATGTCTATAAAACTCTGCAATAAAAAATTTGGTTGTGTTAAATTTCAAACGTTCAATAGTCAAAATAAAAAAAAAAAATCTACTTTAGAACTATGTTAAATGCCACATAATTTTCAGTTTTGAGAAATGCCACTTATCAATATTTCAAATTTATACAATAAATATTCAAATAGTTTTGTCATATTATAAACTCCATAGTTTCCCAGCATAAGTTGCCAAATTAAGTAACAATAAATCAGAATAACTGAAATAAGCCTGGCTTATTTGGTAAACTAGTTTTATGAAACAGCAGTTGTCATGCATTGTTGTTTTCGCGGATTTCGAGGGGATCATTTTGACAGTGTTGTCCAAAAAAAAAAAAAAAAAAAAAAACTTGTGTAAACGCATCCTCAGTAAGCCTTCCTTTAAAGTTAGCCTCAGTTAGTCTTTTTCTAAGTGTTACCCTTTTTACACTATTGTCACTATTGATAAATTTTATTCTGAAAAATTGTGATTAGCCAGGGTAACTGCTATTAGGTCTAAAAATTAAAATCATGAGGGATTAATAATAGAATGTATTTAACACAATTATCAACTTCAATTTAATTTTCTCATTATTATACCAAATCTATGACTCTCATTGTCCTCTCACTATATCTAAAACAGTGTGTCCACAGAAAAGGGTTCAATCATTCATATGCAATAAAATGGATGAAAGGGTTTTTTTTAATGATGAAAAAGAGCATGTTTTATCAAAAGCAACACTTTATAATATCTCCTATCAAAGCAAGGTTGTTTTTTAATGACACATGCATGTTTCATAAGAGTTTAAAGTTGCGACCCCACTTTTTGTCAACACTGTCAGACATTCAATAAAATGTAATAAAATCAGGGAATATCAGGGGCAGCTGTCACTCTAAATGACCCCCTTGCCACATTCCACCTCTGCAGAGTACATCAGTGTCAGACAGGCTATGCTAAGTTTTATAGTTTTAGAATATTATAAATCCTAATGTTAATATTTCCTTTGTCACAACCATGATACGTCAACACCATCTTCCAATTTCTGATGAAATTATTTGAAATATTTAGATCATTTTATTCTCCTGAAGCAGGTTCCATTAGCATCATCAACAGAAAAAACTAAAACAAAATGGCCACTACATGAACTCCATTTGTTTTGTGAAAAGAAACGCCAAATTTGTCAACACCATCAGATGTCACCACCATAAGATTTTGTGTTCCAATGATATATCAAAATAATTAAATGTGACTCTTGAATAAAAGCTTTATAAACAATAACATATTTTTTGTTGTGTTTGTTTTAATAAAGTAATTGATTGATTCAAATTAAAATTAAGTTAAAATGACTACAAATTTAGGTTTTCGACACCACTGTCAGATGTGTCAACTCCGTCAGTTGAATATTTTGATAATATTTCATTATATTTCCTATTTGTTGTGGAATTGATGGTCACATGTGAAAGTGTAATCTGTCTGCAAACATGAGAATGTGTTTTGAAATGTTAAAAACATCTTGAATGCTGTTAAAGATAGTTGAAATTATATTACACAGTCCAAGATTTAAAAAAAAAAAATCTCAATTTTGCAACCTGTTTTGTCCCACTTCTCAAGAATGACTGTGTTATTTCCATAGCCTGTATAAAAACAGGTTATTTCTCATTCTAATACTTTCTTTTTGCTCTTAGACAAAGCACCGCCTTGACTACTCTTATAAAACAGCAAACTCCAAATATCGCGAACTCCCAGACCAATGTTTAAACATTCTGAAGACAAGTCGCCTAGATGCCAACCGCCGTTAAACATTAAAAAGAAGAAGACAAGTAGCCTACCTTACATTTATGATGTGACGCAGTTAATTAGTTTATTCCGCGTTTTGCAATTTTAGCTAACCTTGGGGGTTCGCGCGCTGCTGTGGTGCCATCAGACAGCCAATCAGCGTTATAGCTACGTCATCATGGAGAAAGAGTCATCGGTCACATTGCATTTGGATTCAGGTGATTGGTTAAAAAAAAACGGGCCCCAGAACTTGGCGTTTAGATCGCGCGATTAGCGGAATGCAAATGTCCAAGGTATCAGGTAATGTTTGAGCCATATTTCTAGGGCTGCACAATTGATTGAAAAAGGTCGAAACTGTTGCGCGATAAATCGCAAAAAGTGTCAGTTATATCTATACTGTAAAATGTTTATTTACAAGACGTAGTCCTGAGATGTCTGTTAAGTTTAACATTTGTTGGAGAGCGCGGTGGCACGTGGAAATTCAAATTTGTTTTGAATTTAGATATCCTGATGCTCAGTGGCGATTGTTGTATAAGGCCCATGAAATAATGTAATATTCAAATATTCGTCAGAATGTCGAATTGTAACGCGGTGTAAACGGGTTTTTAACGCTGCATATACGACCACTGTGAAGCTGAAGGTAAGAAGCTGTATTGTATTGATGTGGCTAGATAACAGCAACATTTTGTCACAGTTGTGTTGGAGTAACTAATTGGCGCCATCTTTTGACTTAAAATAGTTACCGCAACTGCAGACCAATTTAATTATATGGTGAATGTATAACCTTGAGTAGTGATGGTGAAGTGAAGCGTTCTGAACCAGCGAAGCTTTCATCACAGTTGTATCGGAAAAATTATTACTCTAAGCTTCTCAAAACTGTTTATTCTGCGGCCACAGTGGTCAAAAAAATGACTAATGACTAATAACTTCTAAATTGTTATGTTCCAGTAAAGCCGCTGGTTTCACAACTGGTTCTACAATTGATTCTTTGTTTTATTATATTTTATATAAATAATGTTTATTGTCAAAGTCATTCATTTGTGTTGGTGTACGGGCACTAAAATAAAACATAAATCCATATTAAATCTATGATCTGTTTATTTTAACTCTGCCTCAGTCCCTAGACGGTTATTTTATGGCCAAAGTTCATTTTGAGCTCAATATATACATTTCATTTAAAAAAATAAATAAAAGAAACAATGCTAACACATTAAAATGTAACATAATGTAAGGGAAACCGTACAGATTCGCTTTGTTTGAACCAGATACTGAAGCAGTCACGTGGTTTTCAGGCGAACGAAGCTTCGGACGTCATAGATTACGTACTTTTCTCAAAATGCAACAAGCTCCATTACAATACAGTGCTGCAATGTGAAGAGTGTTGTTTTTTCGATACAAGCTTCAGCTTCCGTGTTGAACATAACATCACTACCTTGAGATATACAGTCATGGCCAAAAGTTTTGGCAGTGACATAAATTTTGTGTTTTGCTAAGTTTGCTGCTTAAGCTGTTGTGGTGTTCATTTGTTTGTAGATTATTGTGTAGAGTGATCAGATGCATTTTAAATAATTGCTAAAAGCTTCGTTGGCCAAAAAGTTTTCACAAAAAAAAAAACAAAAAAAAAAAAACAACTAGTGTCACTGTTTTTTTGATCCTGACACAAAATGACCAGCTAACTTTAATTGACTAATCATATCAGCAGCACATGTAAAAGTGTGAGGGAGTACTATTCAGGTAAAATCACTTAATTAGATTGTAAGAGCAGACTGATTGCTATAAAAGGAGGGAAGAAGCGTTTCCAATCATCGTGTTCTTGTTAGCAATGGTAGCCTCCAAAGAAACACGTGCAGCCATCATCGCTTTGCATCAAAATGGCATCACATGCAAGGAAAATTACTACAGAATATAGCACCCGAAAGAACCATTTACCGGATCATCAAGAACTTCAACGCGAGCTGTTCGACTGCAGTCAAGAAGTCTTCAGAGCATCCCAGAGTGTCCAGTAGGTGCCAGGACCATCTCCTGCTGAGGAGTCAGCTATGAAATCATGTCTCCAGCAGTGCAGAGCTTACTCAGGAATGGAAGCAGGTTGGTGTGAGAGCATCTGAACACACAGTGAGGCCAAGGCCTGGTGTCAAGAAGGGCAGCAAAGAAGCCACTTCTCTCCAAGAAAAACGTCAAGGACAGACTGAAATTCTGCAGGAAGTACAAGGATTGGACAGCAGAAGACTGGTGTAAAGTTATTTTCGCTGGTGAAGCTCCCTTCCAACTGTTTTGGAAATTGGGACATCTGGAAAATTGATTGTTTAGAGAAAAAAAAAGGTGAACGCTACCATGAGTCCTGTGTTGTCCCAGCAGTGAAGCATCCCGAGACCATCCATGTGTGGGGTTGCTTTTCAACCATAATTCTGCCCAAAAACACTGCCAGGAATAAAGAATGGTATCAAAACATCCTGCAAGAGAGACTTCTTCCAACGATCCATGAGCAATTTGGGGATGATCCGTGCATTTTCCAGCCTGATGGAGCACCATGTCACAAAGCAAGAGTGATAAAGAAGTAGCCTGAAGATCATTACATTGAAACTTTGGATCCGTGGCCAGGCAACTCCCCGGATCTCATAGAGAACCTGTGGTCAGTCCTCAAAAGGTGAGTGGCCAAGCAGAAACCCACAAATTGGGATCAACTCTGAGAACTAATAAGGCAAGAATGGATCGCCATCAGTCTGGATTTGGCCCAGAAGCTAATATCCAGCATGCATGGACTGCAGAGGTTATGAAGAACAAGGGTCACCACTGTAGATGTTGACTCGTCATTTTTTTGCCAATAAAAGCCTTTAAAACTTATGATATGCTTATCATTGTTTTTCAGTATACCATAGAATCATGTGGAAAAATAATCGACAAATACTGGAAGCAGCAAACTTTGCAAAACACAAAATTTATGTCACTGCCAAAACTTTTGGCCATGATTGTAGGCTCAGCAGTATCCATTTAAAGCAAGAAAATAAAACATCGCTTAAAAGAACAAGCAAACGGTAAGAGACACAAGTAACTGAATGAGACACTTTAAAATAGAGCAGAAGATGTTACATGTAGATGTCCGATTAGTACTGTGGGCCAAGTATAAATGTGTTGTCATTTATAACTAAATTGTCAAATCATTTCGAGCAATTGAAATTAAGCTAAAATAAAATCTAAGCAGTAGACAATCTTAACCTTTCAATTAAAAAAAAATGTAATTACAAAATTAGATTATAATTTTTCACTGGAAACTATGAGAAATAATAAAGCTGAAGTACTAAAAATACAACTGAAAATGAAGCTAATTAGAATAGCATAATATTAATAAATACTATAGTAGTATGAATAATCCTAAAGAAAGACACAAAACCATGCCATTTCAAGAACTTTTTAGGACATTTGAATTTGTCTCTTTTCATTGTGGTTTTCATTCATTCCAAAGTGTCCAGATGTTTAGCGGTAGTCTAAGCGCCTCGTGAGTCAGTAGTGACCTATTTCTGTGTTAAAGCACTGGTGGGTGTGGTGCTTTCATCAAGAAGCCAGTTTTGAGTTATCTGTCCTGAGCACAAACCTTGTCTGGTTTAGTTTGGTTCCGTTATCAGTCAGTTGCTCATCTGTATTGAGCCAAGCTGTAGTCTCCGTTCAGTCTCTTACATTTGTAGTATGCCTATATAGCCTACATACCAGTTCTGTGAAAACTACTTTACACAGTAGTCCTATATGTTAACTTTTTTGAAGAATGTGGCTCCTTTCTGAACATCTGTATTTATTTGACATTGCAGATAGTGTCTGCTTCAAGTCTTTGGTGTCTTAAGGAGCAGACCAACAATGTGAACAAGTCTGAACTATATTTGCCAAGCTGGATGGATTGAATGTTTGAATGCACTGCTTGAATGTCTCTTTTAGTCATCTATATAAAGTCCCTTTGACAGCCCTTCAGTTTTGTTCATTTGCTCTTTTGAGAGGTGCGCCATCTCGTGGCTGAATTGTCAAGAATTATAATAGGCTAGTATTTGACCAAAAGTAATCCAAACATTATCCAAAGCACTAGTTAAGTAATATTATTTACATGCATAACACAACCCATAGTTAGTATGTTTTAGTAGCTATTCAATATTCATTTAGTTATTCTTGTGATACGAGTCATTTGCTCATGAAAATACAAAAGTCCTTTACTATACAAATGAATTCCAACTTTCAGATCACTTTGTTTCCATTCAGCATAAAAGACTTGATTTTATTCTGTGGCTTGACCCTTGCTGTGAGCAAAGGGACACGTGATTGAGCTTGAAAATAACAGTCCAAAACATTTATGTCTAAGCTGATACATAAGTGTGGTAGTTTTAAATGTTATTAAAGATTGGGACCATTTCAAAGAACATAGAGAAACAACAAGAACTAATGATGTAATGGGAACTGAAATGCGCACAAATAGATGCTGACATTTTTCGTTATTATATAAATTACTATATAAATGGAAGATGGGTAATGTTTTAGTAATAAACAATAATGTTAACAAAGCAATAAATATATTGTTGTAATATTCTTTAGTAGGCTATTATTTTATTAATAAAAAAAAAATCTTGATGCAACTCTTTTCTAACAATAGTTCATACACAAAGTATAGTAACTAATTTGTGAACAATAGTTCATATAACTAGGGCTGTCACGATTATGAAATTTGGCTGATGGCTATTGCGATTAGACTAGTTGATATAGTTTTTTTTATGCCTTTCATTATATAATTGCAATTAATTTAAGGGTTCAGTAAATAATTATGATGTTATCTTTTAATCTTTTTTTTTTAGTTATTTTGCAGTGTAAGATTACATTGAGTATTCCAAATTCTAAGAATCGGCCGATACCGATCCAACACCAGCACTTTCTTTTTTTCTACACCACTACAGAACATCAATAAAATACGCACACACAGCAGTGAACACACACACACCCGGAGCAGTGGGCAGCCATTTATGCTGTGGTGCCTGGGGAGCAGTTGGGGGTTCAGTGCCTTGCTCAAGGGCACCTCAGTCGTGGTATTGCCAGCCTGAGACTCAAACCCACAACCTTAGGGTTAGGAGTTAAACTCTCTGACCATTAAGCCATGACTTCCCCCAAAAAAATTGGTTATGTTCATATTTTGTGTAGACATATTACATTATGTAGGCCTATTTTTTCAGGGTTGTTCAATACAACCATGTAATTACTTTATTTGAACCAATTATTATTTCCTCATCGTTAGTTTATATGTAAAGAGCCATACTAAAGCTTGTTTTTCACTTAGGTCTATTTGTATTACTAAAAAATATCAGATTACTCAATTATCAAAATAATCAGTAGATTACTTGATTACCAAAACAATTAGTCAGTCCTAGATTAGTTAAAATATTTCAAATACAACTGCATTGTTTTGATTTGTGTGATTAAAAGACAAATATTTTGTCATTAAAAAAAAAAAAAAAAAATCTTAAAAATAGTATTAAAATATTGTCTCATTCTAGTGAACCAAGTATCTGGATATCTCATGAGCTAAGTGTATTGTCACACACCCTAGTGTTGATAAGTGGTGATATAGCTCATAATTTCCCAAGTGTATGATACAGCTTTTATTCTTCAGGTCAATCATATTCATGAAGAAAAAAATTCTGTTTAAATAAGGAAATTGATAAATTTGCCATAATATCCTTTCAAATGTTAAAGTTGCCACAGTCATTGCATGCTTTTGTGCTGCACTTTATTTGTGCTTTTTTTTTTTTTTTTTTTTTTTTTTTTTTTTTTTTATACGTTTATTAGAATTTGAAAGATAATAACAAAATAGTTTAAGAAAGATCTCTGATTTTAGTCCTTGAAAACCAAAAAAAAAGTAGTGCTTGAAAGGTCCTTGAAAGTCCTGGAATTTCATTTAGCAGTTTCTGTACAAACCCTGTTTTAATGAATTTGAGTAACCAAACAGTTGCAGGTCCCCACTGACTTGCATAGCAACTGTTTGGTGATAGAATTTTAATGTGTGGTCGTGGACTATCCCTTTAAATCTAATTTTTTTTTTTTTTTTTTTTTTTTTTTTATGTTTCCTGATTATTGCATCTCTCATTATTCTTCATCCCATATATTCAGATTAGAGAGAGAGAGTCGTTGACATTAAATTTGATGCTGCACATCAAGGTGTTCTTGGATCTGAATATGATTACTAATTAAACTATGCACTTTAGTAGTGGCAAAATTCAGGTAGAAAATAATATTTTAGTGGTGTTAAACAAATGCTTGTAATGACTTATATATTTATTTATTTAGATTAACACGACAACAGAGCTGTGTAATTATTCTTAAGAATTTCTCCTTTTATGTTCCACAGACGTAGGCATAGAAGTTTAGAACAATGTGAGGGTGAGTAAATTGATACGATCCCTTTAAATCAGTGTTCTCAGGTCCATTCATAACAGACCGGTCCTCGAAAACCAGTAGATGGCGCTGTTGATTAAACTTCAGTATTTAAACCGTAACGAAGCAAATGCAACCTACATTTCCATATACAGATTTCTCCGCAAGGTTAAAAACCTTTTGATTTAAGTACACATTTGCAAATTAAAAACCATCATCTGCAATGTATCCAATAAGAACTGAGAAAGAAGAAAACGATTAAAAACGGGCAGCTGGATTCCAGAGTGGCTGGGTGCATGACAAATATGACTGGAAATTTGTGCGGTCAAAACAAAAATTCACTTATTTATTAATTAACGAGCATCACTGCACTCATTACAGCAGTAAAACGATTTCTGATAAATAGTACAGATAAAAAAGGCAGTTTCTTGCACTTGTGCGCCCTCTGGTGTGAGATTAGATTAAAGCAATGAGTGTTTGAAAACAATGTTGTTGACGGTGTTGATTTTTTGTTTGGTTGGTTGTTTGTTTTTTACTTGAAGGGTGTTTTAGCAAAGTATTTAAGCTTGTAAATCGGTGTCCTTCCTGTTTACAGTAAACAAAGATTTATAGTAACATATCAAAGGGGAGTTTTGCTACAGTATATATGGAATCCTTGGGAGAATTTCGGTAAGAGAGGAAGTGCCTTATTACTTGCCACATAATGTGCAGGTGTGTTTTATTTGTGGCACTGAAAATGCGATGAGTAATGTCAAGATCGACTCCTCCTCTTAAGTGTTTTTCAGTAAATTCCTTTGCTTGAGTGATGAAGTTCTGTGTCATTTTCTTCTTCTCCTTCAGCCGCCCCTCCTCCTCTCTCCCAAACTCCCCCCCGCCTCTGTCTCTGTTAAACAGGATGCTGCTACAGTACTTCGTTTGCAGTGCCAACAGCTGAGGTCTGCTTCCTGAGTTTCCCTCCAGCCTGAGAGAGTTACAAGAACAGAAAGGAAGTGCGTGTTTGTGTGAAGGCAAGAGACAGTGTTTAATGTATGTTTGTTAGAGAGAGCAAAAGAAGAGAGAGAGACTATGGAATGCTGTGATGTCACCAGCTAAGTCATACACAAAGGCAAGAAGGACACACAAGCACTCACTCTCCCTCTTATTAAAGTCTGCCGTGGAGCGTCCGCACCCAGCTGTGAGTACATTTTCCTTCACACAGGCTTTTTTCTTCTCTTTCCAACTTACTTTCTGTTTGCCACCATATCTAGATGTTAACTGCAGTCTGTTAAATGTGTAGGCAGGCAGGCAGGCAGACATCCACTTTTTTTTGTCTCGGTCACAGTTGTTGTTGCGGTACTTTTTTGAGTATGATGTTATCTTAGGCTTTTTTAGTTGCGGACGCCTGCCGTTTCTCCTAAAGAGGTCACAGCATGCAAGCTCAGTTGTGGCCAAAATAAGAATTTTAAAATAGAGCAGAAGTGTCTTGTGAGAGGAGGGGGATCTGCTGATGACAGAAGCGAACCCCGGTTCCTGAGGAAATCCCCTCAGTAAGGCCTAAAAAGAGCTGGGAGACCATGTGTTTGAGTAAAAATATGCCCCTTAGCAGAGGTTTCTTAACTTTTTGACCCTCAAATATGATTAGCCCCTTACTAAAACACAAAGCCTGCTGAATATTTTAATGTGTAAAAAAGTTTATACTCTAGGGGGGAAAAAAAGTGTGGTATTATTAAAAACCACATATGTAATAAATAAAATAATTGCATTTTATAGTGTAGTTATACTAAAGAATTTAAAATATTCTTTATTATTTGAAAACTTTGTACTTGGACCGTGTTACACTCTCTCTCTCTCTCTCTCTCTCTTTCTATATCTATCTATCTATCTATCTATCTATCTATATATATATATATATATATATATATATATATATATATATATATATATATGTATATGTATATGTATATGTATGTATGTATGTATGTATGTGTGTGTGTGTGTATGTATGTATGTGACCCTGGACCACAAAACCAGTCATAAGTTGCATGGGTATATTTGCAGCAATTACCAACAATACATTGTATGGGTTGAAATGGTCCATTTTTTTTTTTATTTTATGCCAAAAATAATTAGGATAAGAAGTATAGATCATGTTCCATGCAGATATTTTGTAAATTTCCTGCCATAAATATATCGCAACTTAATTTCTGAATAGTAATATGCATTGCTTAGAACTTCATTTGGACAACTTTAAAGGCGATTTTCTCAATATTTAGATTTTTTTTTTTTCTTGCACCCTCGGATTCCAGATTTTAAATAATTGTATTTCAGCCAAATATTGTCATATCCTAACAAACCTTACATCAATGAAAACTTAATTATCCAGCTTTCAGATGATGTATAAATCTCAAATTTAAAAAAAATGTACCCTTATGACTGGTTTTGTAGTCCAGGGTCACATATATGACAACCCTAAAAAGCTTATTTTTGTAAATAAATGGTCATTAAAATTTTCTGATGCACCCAGACTGAAAACCCTGCAAGTTTTTAAGCTTAACAAATAAACAAAAAGATTTTTTGACTTCTCATTTCAAATGTCTGAAGCTGCACAGGATAAGAAAGAGCAAACAAACCATTAAAGAGATCAGATTGCTTCCAGATGTTGTAATCTGTTATTTCTTCTGCCAGCGTGTCCAGTTTATGGCTGCTAATTAGTGATGAGAGCTTGTGTGTGGTGAACGGACCGAGCTGGGCTTCATCGTCTTTACCACCATCATCCTCATTCTGAAGGACCGTTGCGGAATCTCAGGATATAATCAGGTGAACCACACACACGGCCATGCTGCAGCAGATCTTGAACGATATGTACATCGACCCAGATGTGCTGGATGCTCTGAACGACGAGCAGAAGAAGACGCTCTTTCTGAAGATGCGTGAGGAGCAGGTGCGACGCTGGAAGGAGCGAGAGGAGAAGCTAGAGAGGGAACCACTCAAACCCAAACCAAAGACAGGTGGGCACTGGGATTATCACACCATTTAAATCTAAAGCAGATATGTTGTGATCTATGCATCTTATTGAAGTGAGTTCTTTAAGAACTTTTCATACAGTAGAATAAGTTTTACAATTTTATGTGTTTAATTTAAACTTAGTTTAAACAGTGCCACAATATTTCCCCTGTATGGTAAAATCCTGACCATCAGGTTTATTTTTTATATTGTATTATTATTATTCACTTTTTCCATATATATATATTTTATTATTATTATTGTTTATTTATTTTTTTAACAAGTGGCCAACATGCATTTTTAATTGTATGGGGAAAAACAGCATTGACATTTTGTTCCAGATAAAAAAAAAAAAGTCATAAGTTTAGATGGACAAGGTAGATCATTAAAACACTTTATAAAGTTACAAAACAAAATTTAAGCAAATCATCGATTTAGACATGTTCCTTTTTGACTGAGTATGGCAATTCTGCAAGAGACATACAGTTGACTTTTTAAAAGGACAGTCATCCTGAAGTTCAAGTTTTTTTTTGCAGCATGGTAATAATGCAGCTCATCAGGATCTGTCTAGATTAAAGATCTACAACATCTTGAGGTTTGAATGTGGGACATTTGAATTACTAATGCAAATCTTTCATCAGTGCGTTTACCATTCCCACATCTGTAAGCCACAGAAAACCGCTCAGGGTTTTTATTGCTGGCTTTAAATGACTTAATATAGTCAGAATCGTAATGTGGCACATGACTCAGTCAGTACCGAATAGCTGAGCTGAAAGCACCCAGTTTACCACTATGGGACTGCAGACTTCACGGACATATTGTGACATCAGAATAGGTTCACTGAGGTGGACACAGATTTTTGGTGTTGATTGAAGCTGCCACTGGGAACATCTACGTCACTGACAAGACACAAGACCAGACAAGTTTACAGAGTTTTGACTGAGAAGGAGGTGTCTAGGCGTCAATAGACAACTGTCATGACCAGTATTAACAGAATCTCATATTAGACAAAGGATCTCCTCAGTGTGACACTGAAACACACCGTAACCAAGAACTACGTACAACATGAGGGTTTTTCCCTTAATTTCACCACTTTTTAACACTGAAAGTCACAAACATCACAGATATGAGACTTCCGTGAGGAGGACAGCTGGTAAGAGGGAGGAGTAAATTGCTAAGATATGGGAGGAATGCATCTGAGAGATAGAGGGTATCTGTAAAACAGCAAAAGAGACAGAGCTGCGAAAAAGCAAACAAAAGAATGAAAAATGAAACTTTACGTTGCTTAGCCAAAGTTACACCTGTTTAAACTGGTTCGACGTACAGAGTGCTTATGGAATCTGGCATATCGGCTTTGTTACTGGAAGAGCCAGAACTTTGACAGATCATCTTAAACTAGATTAGTCAATGAAGTAAGAATATTACAATGCAATGAAAGTTTTAAGTCTCTAGAAACCTTTTGGAGCCACTGTATAGCCATTCCCTTTGGGTTTATAAGGAAGTTCAATGCAATAATTTAGGGTGACATGCTTAACGCCAGGAGGAAGTCATCTTTGCTCAATAACAAAGCAGTTATTATCAAGTCCCTGAGTTTCAGACTTCAGAGGAGAACAGCAAGTCCTTTATCTCCTTGAGACAACAGCAGCTGTTCTTGCAGGTCAGTGGTTTCCCAAAGACATACTGATCCAACATCTTGACTGCTTCTTTGCAGCCCTGTCCTGTTGACCATGGTGTCTGTTAGCAAAGTGGATACCATTTCAAAAAGTCATTCAAGGTTCTATCACACAAAAGTGCAATACCATAATAAAATAACACAATAAAGGGAGTCTCTGGAGACATTCTGACCCTTGCATTGAGTGAGCAGGCTACACAAGGCAAAGGAAACGCTTCTGTTACTGACCTAGTTTTTAGAGCAAGAAAGGAAATGTCAGCCAGGCCAAGTTCCATTCCCTCATACAGATAACTGCCAACAAAGCAGGAAGTATACAGGAAACGCAGGCACTCAAAACACTGAGGAGGAGGAAGAAAAAGGGAGAATGTTGAGTTTGTAGATTTAATTATACACAGTTGTGAATAGAAGATGTGGATGTGTTTTGTCTTGGTTTTTAGTTTTTTGTCTTTTTTTTTTTTTTTTTTTGCGTCTTGCATATTACACTGCTTATTTGCATACTTTTATTTAGCAAGGATTTACTGATTTAAACAAAAGTGTCAGTAAAGACTTAATAAATGCTTTTTTTTTTATCAGTTCTGAACATTATCCACAAAAATATTTAACAGCACAACTGCTTTCAACATTAATCATAAAACATATAACAATATCCTTCTTGAGCAGCAAATCAGCATATAATCCTGAAGGATAATGTGATACTGAAGACTGGAGTAATGACTGCTGAAAATTCAGCTTTGCATCAAATAATAAATTACATTTTAAAATATATTGAAATAGAAAACGGTTATTTATTTGTAATGAAATTTCACAATATTACAGTTTTTACTGTATTTTTTTATTAAATAAATGCCACTTTGGTGAGCATAAGAAACTTCTTTCAGAAAAAAAAATCTTACCGACCACAAACTAAATGATAGTGTATGTTTAAGGAGTGACCAGGGCTAGTAGCACGTTAAGTATAAGGTTTTGAGTAAAAAGGTTTCAGCCTTAAACTGCTGCATAGACTTTTATCTCTATTAAAAGTTGCTGTTTTGTTGTCATCACCTCTTTAAGGCCCAACATGGATAAAAAAATGAAGAGTCCACGGTCATATTTTCTATGGCTTAAATGAGCCGGTCCCAATCAGCACTTTCTTTTTTTTATATATATTATACCTTTTAAGCATTCAGTGGATGAGCCTCATTTTATTTTTTTATTTTATTTAGTCTTGACTGGGATCACGAGTGTATTAGTCAGGCTGTTGTTTTGCCACAAGGCCTGCAAGAGGAACCAGTTCATCATGGGAGGGTTTCCTTTTTTTTTTTTTTTTTGTCAGACTTTAGCCTCTCTCTCTAACACAGTTCAAGTCACCTTTCTTAATTTTTCAAATTTGTATCTAATGTTGAATAACTCTGTATTTAATTGCACCATTTTAAGGAAAGACTTTGCAAGTAGTTAATTAGCTTCTCTTAAAGGAATGTGTAGTGAGGAAATAACGTTTAGCTTTATTGATCCAATAAGCAGCCCTTAAAATGTTTTTCAATATTTCTTCCTTTTAACATATTTAATCTTGTTATGGTTGAGTACATTCAAAACAGCAGGAAACATAATGCATAAATAATTCTGAAGTACGATAATATGTTTAAATGTGTAAATGATCATTACTAATCTAGTCTTATTGTGTTTCAAGTAGGCTTACCACTAAGACTCTCCGTGTTTTTTCTCTCTCTCTCTCTCTCTCTCTCTCTCTCTCTCTCTCTCTCTCTCTCTCTCTCTCTCTCTCTCTCTCTCTCTCTCTCTCTCTCTCTCTCTCTCTCTCTCTCTCTCTCTCTCTCTCTCTCTCTCTCTCTCTAGCTAATAGCAAGAGTGTCAGTTGGCTGCTGGGACGAGATGGAGACGTTCAGGTCATTGTCATTGGAGAAATGGATGAGCTCAAATCCTCCAAGATCATCTATTCGGGGTTTGGAGAGAGAAAAACGGCCAGCGTCCTTAACAATTCACAGTATGGATGTTGTGCTACTAAAACAAATTATATTTCATGTTATAAACCACCTATAATATGAGGTTTGGTATCATTAAAATTGCATTTATTTTTTAAAAGGGATTTACTAATATATAAATATAATTTAAATATAATTTCCACTACTGTTCAGATGTTTGGGGTCAATAAGGTATTTGTATTTTTATGCTCACCGAGGGGAAATTTATTTATCAAAAGTACAGAAACTGTAATCAGTAAAATAGGTAAAACTAATCTATTTTAATATATTTTTAAATGTAACTTATTCCTGTGATAGCAAACCTTAATTTTCAGTCTTCATTGTCAAATGATCCTTCAGAAATAATTCTAATATGCTGATCTGGGAAGCATTGCATATTATTTTAATTATGTATTTATTTTTATGGAAACTTTCATTTTTCAGGGTGCTTTGAATAGAAGGTTGAAAAGAACAGTGTTAATTATAACTGAAATATTTTGCAACTTTGTATATGTCTTTATTGTCACTATTAATTCATTTAATGCATCCCTCCTGAAGAAAAGAATTTTTTTTTTTCCTGACCTGGTAGTGTAAATAGTAAATAGTGTAAATGTAATTTGACCATTTTTGTTTTCATTTCTCTTATTTCTCCTGTGTAAAGGGTGTATAAACATATCAGAATAAAACTAATGAGCACATCTGTAATGAATACCTGAAATAAATTCTGTCATGGAGAAACCTTGTTTGACTGTGAAGGGCGTATATCTGTGTGTGGTGTTTTCACATGTCTTGTCATGTATTTCAGCAACCACCCCAGCAACTTGATAAACCGAACATCAGCAGAACCTGTACGATCAGGGCGAGAAAACCTTCCTCCTAAAGCACATTCAGGAGTTCAGCTCAACTTTAAGGTGTGTTTGTTTACTTCCACATTTGAAATTGGTGCCGCTGTGTATTCATGCGGCTGTGTGTGTAGGTGACCTTCCTGTTGCCGCCATTAATCTCGGACACAGCCGAGGGGCAGCGAGACGGACTTTCTCCACAGGGAGAGTCATCGTTCAACACCCAAATAAATCACAACCTCCATCTCTCCCTCTTTTTGCACCTTCCTTTCCCCTTTCCTCATTTTTTCATTCCCTTTTCCTCCATTATTCCTTTTCATCCTTTCAACAACAACAACAAAAAAAATCTCCCACACCCACCCACCCACCTCTCCATCTCTCAGGCACAACAACTCTTTCATTGCGCAGCTCTTTATGGCTCCATCTCTGCTCATGTATCAATTAGTTTGTCTATGTGTGGCCAGTTGGCGTCTGTGTGATTTTTGAACTGACTGACTGAGTCCAGCTTATGCGGTAACACTGTGTCCTTAACAGGAATGATGCACAAGTTTCCAACCAGGTGAAAAGCAATTTGAAGCAGTGATATCCAATGCACTGTAATGAAAAGCAGGATTTCAATCCAATGAGATTTCAGAGTGGGCGGGGCCACCCGTCACAATGCCGTAGAAATAGTTGGACTTGATCAACAGAATTTCTTGTGGGTTAGGACACAAGTGCTGTGATGTTATCTTTAATTAATATGTGTGAGTTTTACTGTAGCTTGGTCAGGATCTCAGAAACAAAGTGTGTTTTAAAACGGTCTGTCCAAGGTTTTCACTCTATATGTGGATATCTCACCACCTTCTCTTTCCTGTTATACTAAGGTAGGTGGGTCGGTAGGTTGGGGGTTCGCACTAGGGTTTCCATGGCAACACCGTGTGTAGCGAACACTCCTGGGAGGAGATGTGCTGGCCAGTATCACCACGCTATGATCCTCTACTTGCTAAGCACAAACATCTGTCCCTGTACATAGGCACATGTGGCTCATGGTTGCCAATTAGTGAAGAGCCGCACAAGAGTCACAAAAAACATCTGAACGCCTTCAGATTTTTAACTGTTTATAAAGTAGATGGGCTAATATGATTATTTCATCAGCTTTTGTTATGATAAAAGGATATATAGGAGTGTGGAAGAGTTTTGCTCAGTCTGAAGTCTTTTTGTTTTCACAGGACAACAGTGACAAAGAGTTAAGGACTCTGGCGCCTCCACAGGTGTGTTTTGGTATTGCAGTAGATATGATGTTCAACAATGAGTGAGATGTTTTGTCACAACACCGTACTTTAAAATGAGTCTGTTTTGTTAATGTCTTCTCATAAAATTCTGCAGATGCCTGTAAATGAAGAAAAACCATCAGCACCTTTAGGAAATGTAAGTACCATGATTCATATGTGTAGTAGAACAAGTATAGTTTAGTAGAGCTGTTTTCATACCTTTCTTCATAATTATATCTGTGATGAAAATAACATTGGACATTGTTGAAAATAAGGCATTCCAGTAACTGACTAAGAACCTTTTCATTGCCATTAAAGTGAAATAATTGAACCTAAACATAGGAGCCTGATAAAAATAATCATGTTGTTACATTATAATGCATGAAACTTGTGTAATCTAATGTTACCAACAATCAATTTTTCCTCTTGGATTGAAGCAGGTATAGAAATTTTTGGTACAGGGAATTGAAACTCTTCACAATTCCAAGTCATTTTTAACAATCACAGCCTTGTTGGACTGATGTGGTATGCTATATGACCACAGAGATCTCATTTACGCCACAGGCCGCTGGAAAGTCCCACCATCTAACAGCCTGTGTTCATTGAGCGGATCAGCATATTATGAATTCTCTGTCCTTTCTGTCTGCCTGTTTGCCTTTTTTTTTCTGGAAATAATAATATTAAATGAGTAAGAAATATGTATTCTGCACTCATGCACTAATATTAATAAATTATGAATATACTAATTTAGTTATAGATTATTTAATACATTTTATATTAACGATGATGATGATAATGTAACTGATTTGTGATGTTAAAAATTTATTATTAAACCTATTAATATTGTAAATAAAAATGGGTCAGCATATGTTCAACTCAGTCTCGTCTACACTGACACCAGTACATTCTAATTCATCTGCTTGCAGTGTAAACATGCTGTCTGTGCAAAGGAATGTCCTCTCCAGAATGTCGGTGGTCTCTTCTGGCACTCTGCTCTGGGTGGAGGGGGGGCTGGAGGTCAGAGCAGCTGTCCTTGTGCTCTCATCTTGAGATCCTTTTACCCTCAGCTGTCGCTCTCTGCCAATCCGATCACACCTGTCTCAGACTCTTGACCCCACAACAGCTGAACACAACATATACTTTAAACACTGTTTTAGATGAGTGTGCAAGCATGAATCTGTCTGCTTTGCAGCAAATCAGAACATGTCATGCAATTATTATTCATGAGCCACCTGATAATTAATGTCCCTCCAAATTTTTGTATCATTCCCAGACTCTGAGGAATAAAATTCATGATGTATACATGCAAGCCTGATTGATTGAGATATATAAAACATATTGTAGCTCGTTTGAAATGCTGAAGGAGAGTATGGAGCATTGCTCTCAGTGTGTGGCCTGTGTGGCAGAGAGCATGAGGACAGGCAGGCTGTGTGTGCTCTGCAGGAGGACCTGAGAGAGCCCAGGGGCT
Organism: allo-octoploid hybrid of Carassius auratus x Cyprinus carpio; assembly: GCA_024542945.1. Taxonomy (NCBI): domain Eukaryota; kingdom Metazoa; phylum Chordata; class Actinopteri; order Cypriniformes; species allo-octoploid hybrid of Carassius auratus x Cyprinus carpio. Next base: position 14,988,342 of record CM045070.1, read on the forward strand.
GATTTGGGTCCCTGAGTTCTTCAAGAGCAGATGGTTGATAAAGTTGATCAGGGAATTAAAGCGGGCGAGACGGCGCGCCTGTCAGTCACAGATGGATGGGATTGTGGGACTGTCCCCTGGGGTTTGGGCAGGGACCTCTCTTTCCCTCTTTTTTCCATTTCTCTTTTTCCATCACAGATATATCCCTTAATATCCACAAGCCCCTGGGCAGGGCAAGTCCTTGCACATCACACATTTCTCTTCCATCTTGTGTGTGTGTGTGTGTGTGTGTGTTAACATTAAACACAGTCTGTGCTTCTTACAGTCCAGGCTTGCAATATCTGTTATCTTTGGCAGCTCCAGATGTATTTGAATTTATTTTTATTTTATATTAGGCTATTTTATTTTATATTTTATTTATAAGCTATTTTATGTTTTGTTTTTCAGCAAAGTTTTATTTATTTATTTATTATAAGCTGTTAGTAAGTCTACTATTTATTATAGGCTATTTTATTGGCTGATCTTTTTTTTTTTTTTTTTTTTTTAGACTATTTCATTTATTTTAGGCTGTTTTATTTTAGGCAATTTTGTAGGCTACTAATCTATTTTAAGCTATTTTATTCTTTGTTATTTTTAGGCTACCGTGTGTATTTTTTATACATGTGTGTGTGTGTGTGTATATATATGTGTGTATGTGTATATATATATATATATATATATATATATATATATATATATATATATATATATATATATATATATATATATATATATATATATATATAAAAAATTGTTAAATGTAATTAAAGCTATTATGTTTTTTGTAAGTGGTTTTATTTTAGGCCATTTTGTAGGCTACTAAATTTTATTTTAGGCTATTTTATTTTTTGTTATTTTTAGGCTACTATATATTTTTAAAGCTATTTTTTATGTTTCATTTTATGTTATTTTTAGGCTACTGTATTTTATCGTAAGATAATTTATTTTTAAGATGTTTTATTTTATGTTATTTTTAGGCTATAATGTTTTATTTCAGTCTAATTTAGCCTATTTAATTTTTTAGGTTGTTTATTTTAGTTTTCATTTAGGCTAATGTGTTTTATTTTAGGCTATTTTATTTTTAAAATAAAAAATAAAATAGAAAGTATTATTGTTCAGATCTTAATCTGTTATGGCCCAGGAGATCTGAAAAAACTCACTGGATTATCAGCTTTGTCTTAGATATTCCTCCTAAAATTCCTAAGGACAGATGAGATGCTTGTTGAATTGATGTGAATATCATACACCAGGAAATTTGGTCTGGGAAGAATCTGATATTTGACTTGATAGTCAAATCTCTGCTAACATTGCTGAGATCTTTTTAAAAAAAATTATAGGAGATATGTGAAATAGCTGTGGTCAGTTTCTCAGGAGCAAATCTGAGAAGTATGAGATTTTAGCTGAAGTTCCCATTTGCTCTATATTTAATCTATACGAGAAATAATCAAGACATTAACAAGATATAATCTGTGGGTTTTTCTCCCTTTTTCCTATAGGAGGTTTTAGGACCGTAACAAAGTGCTTGATTTAAAACTGAAGCTGGGTATACAGTCCAACTTGTTCTACTTTTATAAATGGTTTATTTGTTTCTATGGCAGGTATCCCATCAGCCTCAGGAGTCCAAAGAGGAGGCTGAGTCAGGACACTCAGAGGATGACTCAGCACTCTTGTCCTCAATTTGCTATCGGGTCCACTCGAGCTCTTGCCTCCTGACACCCTCGGCTCTCAGCAGACCTGGCTGTAAAGACACGGAGGACAGGACGACCAATCAGCTGCCTGACACCTCCAGACTCCATCCCCAAGACACCCCCAAACCACAGATCAACAGAGGTGAGAGTCTGCTGTTTATGAATCCTTCCAGTCTCCCAGTGTGTGTGTGTGTCTTTGTGAATTATTTTTTATTTTCATTTTTTATTTTTTTTTAGATAATGTATAATTCCTTAGTCAGGGGAAATTTATGCTGATCTTTCCTTTGCTAATCTGAGCATGAATGGTTTTATTTGACACTGGCATCACTTTCACTGTAATGCTGGTTTCCATGACTTTTACAGTAAGATATTTGATTTAATTTTAATGCACTTTGTGAGAGAGGTTTATAAGTGGCCATACTATTATTGCATTTAAGTGATTCTCATCAGAACCTCTCAAAAAGAAAAAAAATGTCAAGATCAAATTTCACCCCAAAATAAAATGGCAATGAATATATTATATTTTTCTGAAAGAATATAAAACTTATTGTTTGACCATTAAGATGTTTGCATTGTTTTCATGAAAATAAAGCACATTTTGTCATTACCATAATGCAAAACAAGATTTATATTTACATTAATGTAATATGAAAAAAACTATATAATATGAGAAGAATATTAATGTGCTATATAGCCTTTAATTATGCTTTTTAATAAAAATAAGTCTTATGAAAATAAGAATAGTATGTGTGAAATGTCAGGATGCATTACAGTAATCAGAATTAAAAGGAATTAATTGCCCTTCTAAAGGTTTTTCATACTAGGTCTCATTTTTTTATGAAAAATGTAATAATTTTCATTATCATCATGGGAAAATAATAACAGTGCAAGTGAAATGTCAGGATGATGCGTTACAGTAATGAGAATTGGGGGGAATTAATTGCTCCTAATCGTAAAGGTTTATTTTCATACTAGGTCACCTTTTTTCTTTTCTTTTTTTAATGTTTTTGCTTTTTTTCTTATTTTGGGGTTAAATAGGAGTCAGACATTTCTTGTCATCTTTCACAAGATCACCCTTTTACAAATAAAAATGAAATTCAGAATATAAGAAAGATTTTTTTGAAAAGACGTGTTACTGGATGCTTTATGATCTGGCAGATCTTTTTCTAACAACAGGAATAAAGTGGTTTAAAGGTAGAAACAAATGTCTTTGAAATATTATGGCTGATTTCATTGGCGGCTCATTTGTTTGATATCTCTTCTAGTTCGTTTTAAAAATGATATCTTGATCATCTCCTGGGTGGTTTTTAATGACCATTTGTTCTAAACACTATCCTGGTGGTGTGAATCACCTCAACAGATGTTATGAGTCACTCAAAAAGCTCAAATTACGCCATCCAGTGTGTATTATTAGGAATTACAGTTCTGCTGTTTCTATCGACGCCCCCTGCTGGACACACACGCGAAATGCAACGTATAAACACTCTCAAAGCCCTCACATTACATAGGCCAGGTAAGGTTAAACGAGCACTTCTTGATCTAGAGATCATCCAGACTACATGTTGTAATTCAGTGCTTGTAAAAATAAAACTCTGTAGAATGTGTGGATAACTACATGGGAATGTTGCTTCTTTGTGAGAGTTTAACTTTGTAATGGGATCAAGAGCATGTAAGTCACAAGAATGTGTGTGAATAATGTGTATGTTCACCCTGGCATGTGTGTAAAAGCAACAGCTTCCCACAGCTGCTCGCTTTGTCTCTGCTTGCATGCACGTGTGTGTGTGTGTGCGTCCCTTCTCTTCACCTTCAGAGGGAAGGACACACATTCCAGTGCTGCTTCCCGACTCTGGCCCTGGGCGACGCTCGGCCGGAGCTGATAAGTGACAGGGCCCCCAGCCTCTGCTTGGGCCCCCCTCCCCACATCCCCCTACCAGCCGTGACACCCCCGCGGCCTGGCTCAGCGCACAGACGTGCCGCTCCGGAATTCTGCCCTCTGCCCCACTTCTAACCCCCACCCCCCCACCCCCTTGTTCTCAGAGGTGGGAGCATTTAAAGAGATAGCGTGCTTTTTAGCGGCTCATCTGCTTTGTCTACATAAGATGACTGTGAAATTGGAAACATCCCGTTGAATGCGTTCTCGCTTTCACAGACATGCACACAGTTATTGACAGGGCAAACAGAGCACGGTTTTCATTGCGATCAGGTGCTTACAGGCTTTGTCACAAGTGATTGCACGGTGAGGCCAGCGGGGGCAGTTTTGGCCTGCCTGGACAGAGTTTGGTTTCAGCTTTTTTTTTTTTTTTTTTTTGATGTGACAGCTCTGTGAAAGCATCTCAGGTTCGGAGAGGTTATGGAAGGATGGAAAACGGCTAACGCCGCCGAGCAACGAGTGAGAGAGGCGTAGTCGTTACGCTGGTGTCAGCTAACAGCGGGAAGTGTGTGTGTGTGTGTGTGTGTGAACAGAGTCACGGACAGGCACGCAAACACACACACATGCGTGTGTTTGTAGGACACGGAACCGACTACTAGTGGGGCGTGGAAAATGCGGTGGAACAAACAGCTTTAGATCACGAGTGTGACTCTGTGAGTGTGTGTGTGTAAGAGCACTGCGCACACATGTGTGTCCGACTCAGTCGCTGGAGCCTATCCAGGGTTTCCGTGGCGACCACACAACACAGTGAGACAATCAGTGGCAGGCCCACGCAGTGCGGCGAGAGGACATTAACACAGGAACCACAGGTCAGGGGCCATGGTGAGGGAGGGAGAGAGATAGAGAGAGGAAGGGAGGGAAGGAGGGAGGGAGGGAGGGCAAAAAGAAGATGGTGCAGAACTTGAGAAGCATGTGACATAAATAAGTGTATGTCATGAAATGCATCAAACACATGGGTCATATTTCATCCCCAAAAACCCAAAAGAAAAACAATTTTATATATATATATATATATATATATATATATATATATATATATATATATATATATATATATATATATATATACAGATAGATAGATAGATAGATAGATAGATAGATAGATTTTTAAGAGAATTTTCTGGCCCATCAAGATTTTATTTGCATCAGTTATATTACTTCTATTATTATTATTATTATTATTATTATTATTATTATTATTATTATTATTATCGAACATGCATAATAATAATGTTAAAAATTATTATTCGAACAAAATCCTGAAAACCCTTTTTCAAAAAGAAATATAACAATGTTATATAATAAATTATATAATTTATTATATAACATTGTTATTCTTTTTGAAAAATTGATAATTTTTAACATTATGCATGATCGATGATAATAATAATAATAATAGAAGTAGTAGTAGTATAACTGACGCAAATAAAATCTTGGTGGGCCAGAAAATTCTCTTAAATATCTATCTATCTATCTATCTATCTATCTATCTATCTATCTATCTATCTATCTATCTATCTATCTATCTATATATATATATAATATAACAATGCAATATATCTATATACATAATTTTTAGTTATTATAAATAAACAATTATAAATAAATCATATTTTTTAAGACATCATATGTTTTAGGACCATTAATATTCTGTTTGTTTTTGTTTGTTTGTTTTGTTTACTTATTTGAAGATGTATTTGTTTATTTGTTATTTTTATTTATTTTAAAATATTTATTTCTTTATTTATTTTAGGACCCTTAAGAGATTGCATTGCATTAAGACATTTTTCTGATGAATGAGCAGTCTCAGTACTTTTAAAATAGTTGCTTTAAATGTATTAATATAAATATATTGTATCTTTATTTTTACATTTATTTAATTATTTTGTCAAATGCTTGTTTTCATGTGATTTACCCAAGTAATAGGTTAATGAGAGAGAGAAGAAAAAAAAGAAGGTCTTAAAGTGAGACTGATTCAGTTTAGTGTCTGCTTTAAGGGTGATGTTTTGTGATTCAGTTCTGGGACATTTCTACTGACACAGCCACATGTGTGTTCGTGTCTTTGACCAGGGTGTATGAGTGTGTATGTGAGGGTGTGTTTGAGGAGAAAGAGTTTGCGAGGGGGTAAAATGTGTGTCATAGTTTGTGTGTGTAAAGGAGAAGGGGTATATGTGTTTGTGAGAGCGAGCGAAAGAGAGCGAACGCACTCACACATCTGTGTCCCCTGGGGACGTGGCTAAAAATAAGCAGCTCCTCAAGCCTTCTGGTGTCTGAGCAGCGTCTGTCTGCTCTCCGCCGCCATCCCTGCGGCCCTCCTCTCCTCATCTTCCATCCCTCCATCTCTCAATTACACACACACACACACACACACACACACACACAGTATAACCGCACACTCTTACGGACCCATAACCATGTACACAAACACACACACACACACACCAACTACACCCAGCTGCGTCCCTGCTCTACTTCCTGCGCCGACGACCTCCGGTCTGGCAGTCTGCAGCCCAGGAAAAAAGAGCCAGAGACACTGAAAAGGAACAGAGGAAAAAAGGATAGAAGAGAGTGTGAAGAGAAAAAGCTAGAAATTGAGTGAGGGAAAAGGGAAGAGAAGTGTGAGAATGTTTTAAAGTTGTCACCTATAAAAACAGACATTGAAGGTCATAAGACCTTGTCTCATTACACTCTCTATCTCCATTTGCAGGTGATTTCCGAGTGGTCGCTGCCTCTAAACGGGCGTTTTCTGTGGATGTGGGTTCTGAGGTAGTTGAGGAGAGCTGTTTGGGACGAGGACGGGTTGCTCAGCTCATGAAAACCTTCAGTGTGTCCAGTGAGTCTCTGCCCTCCCAAACGCCGCCCTTTGGCAACAAACCTCCAATCCCAGAAAAGCCTACCCACTTGAGGCTCCGCCCCTCACCCTCTCTCAGGTAAACAGGGGACCATCCCCAAGGGACTCCAGCCAGGGGTCTTCTTCAGTGGCTACATTTGATGGGTGTGGGTACTTAGCCTCTCTCAGGAACTTGAATGTTTTGTTACCAAAGTGATGTAAAGTAATGCTTTTTTTTTTTTTTTTTGCAATATTAATGTTTTTCTTTATTTTTGTTTTTTACATGGTATAAGTGGTTTGTAAAACTGTTCAGCAGGAATGAAACATCAGTCATAATACTACATTGCTCAAACTTTCAGCAGTACTGTTGACCTGGCTGTATCAATAAACTGCACTTAGATGCATGTTTATAAGTGCGTTTCTGTCTTAAAGGCTTACATAAAAAAATAATCACCCGTATAAGAGTAAGAGTAAACTCCAAACAAAACCAAATCTTGCTAAACCAAAGTTAGTCATCCCATTACTCTGTTTTATGCATTTTGCTTTCTTGCATCATGAAGGATGAAGCATGTATGAAGGTGATTAAGTGATTAAACTGTTTTTGCTTTGTTTTTTTGCAATATCTAGAGGGCAGGGTGGCCAATATTATGCCCATATTTACTGTAAATTGCAATGTCTATATAGTAATTAAGATGTATAGAAATTGGCTGGATTGAATTGCACAAAAATTTACACAGTAGCCTATTTACTCTTCACTAAAAGTATCAGAAAATTCACTGACAAAGTTACATTTTGGAACTGACACTACATGGAATGACCAACTGTGCCAAATAGCTGATATGCTGGTATATACGTATAGTGCTGGTTTTCTCGTTGCCATACCTTTACTTTGAGGTTGATGGTCTTATTGTATTCAAATTAAAAATTTTTGGTAATCAGGTCAGTAGGGCACCAGTCACTTTCATGTATTTTGTTTTCTCACGGTCACATTTGGTTGCACTTAATTCTGTTTTTTACGTGTTGTGATCTGGAAGAGTTTATATAATTACTCTGTATAAGGCTTGAATGTCCTGTCCACACATTCAGGATAAGTGTGGGATATTGCCTCTGTAATAAAATGATCAAACCTCCTTCAGCTTCTGGTTACAATTTTATCCTCAGTGGCTTGACGAGCTTCAGGCTGTGTTTATGTTCAACATGTGCTCATGACAAGCATTTACTGGAGTCATCTGAGGTCAAGTCATGCAGCCAAAAACATTTCATATCCTCTTCACTGCACATCTAATCAGAATATATAATGGTTTGAATCATGCATGAATGAGCTGATGGGCTTACAAGCTGTATAGATTGTAAATATTGCACACATCAAAAGCCTTTTAGCTGCCTTTGGTAGTCTGGCTGTAGAGTGAGCTCTTCTCTTGGATGCCCCCTGCTTGTTGATCACAATAAAACAGAGAGAGTTGTAAAAAAAAAAAAAAGTGAGGGTATCAAGTCAGATAAATGTACACAATAACACTTCATGTTTATAATAAATAAATTGTAAGGGAGTCATTAAAACACTTACATAACACTACTGTACTTGCTATCACTAAAACTTGCACTAGGACTTAGTACAATATGAGCTTTCATTCAGTCTGCTGGTTGCCAAATGCCTCTGCCTCTAGTTTTAAAGTTTTTGTTTTAAGCTTTGCTGCTTTTCCACATCATTGCCATACAAAACAAAACTGTTGAACTACAATGATTATATTGGAAAATTTGAGGGGACACGTCCCTTAATTACAATAATGCTACTCCCCAGAGTTTTCCCCCAAATTTTAAGCACAAGTGTTTGTAGATATTACTGTGATTTACACAAGATTTATTTTTTCTAATTGTGTGACATCATCTAGATGTTTAAATGCATCAAAGGCCCTGTGTGATCACACACACCAGCTCACTAACCAATCAAAAGATGCAGGCAAATGGAAGCTGGTGCCCAGTCCTGCAACAGTGGATGCGACAATAGCATCGGCTGTTCTCCTATGCACAGAGACGTCGGTGAGTTGTTTCCAGGCAAGTGCGGGAGGCCCCTGGCAAACAGAACCCCCTCCCCACACACACACACACCCCTGCTGCAGAGCCTGGCCACTGCCGACAGGGCCCTCTGATGAGCAATAAAAAGGGGCCGTTGTTTCCGCTGCAGCGGAGGGAAGATGAGAAGGACGCTTCTGTTTTTCTCTCCCTGCATCTATCTCCTAATGCCCACAGAAGGAAAAAGAAGAAAGAAAGAGAGGAAAGGATGCAAAGCGTGGTGTTCTGGGGCGTTCCACCCCCCACTCCCCCTTCTGCCCCAGAGGAGCTGTGTTGAGGAGAAGAGAGGGGGCCTGGGCCATGTGATAGGGAGAGCATGCGGGCACGGTTTGGCCCCTAGGCAGAGGCAACGGGGTCTGCTGCATGATTAATCTGGCTGAGGGCAGGAGGACCGCCACAGGCCTGCCGCATTAACTCCCTGCTCTCCTGCTACACACACACCCACAAAAAATCTGGGTTGATGGCCAGTACGTGAGCCAGTGTGTCCACCTGCAGCAGAGGCAGGGTTAGTTTGTTTGGAAAGTGGAGCGAGCCTTTGTTTTTGCCACAGGCACAGTCTCGCCTCTGTCACATGAGAGGCTGCATGTGGGAAGTCACAGGGATGTTTGTCTATTGGGATGCTGCTTGGACATGGTCACTGGATGTTAAACTTGTGCCTCGTAGCAAATAAGAACATCCCAAAAGAAGAATAAGACAAGAAGAGGTCTATTAATGATATCATAGTATTCAGTAAGATTTTCATGCAACTAAGTTTTGTGTTAAACAAGTTTCATCACACACAAACTAATAATAATGATACTCCACAGGTTGTTCTGCTAGTTAATTTTGATCAGACTAGTTCTCAGTGTACATATGCAGCAGTGGTGCTCTTCGGTCATTTGCTGAGACTCTGGCCAGCTCCAGGCCAAGGCAGACAGAGGGTTAAACTCCTGCAGTTCGCGCCGCATTAACTGGAAAGGAATGAAGTGTCAAGCGTGTTCTCACCGCAGCGAAACGGTCGAAACCCTGCCTCCCCCCACCCCCACAGTCATCCACCCCCCAACCCCCAGCAACCTCCCACAGCCGTGACCAAATTATTTCCTAGCCTCCCGAGATTCGCCTCGCCAGACAAAAATCTGCAGCGCAGCCCTGATTCAGTGCACAAACACGCAGCCTCCCTCGTCTCTCAACGCCTCTGTGCCGCCACTTTGAAGAAAATGGGCCTCCTTTTTTTAACAGGCCTCCTTTAGGACAGCTCCGTCTGTTTACACTCGACAGATTTAAACTCTCCCAAAAATGGCACCCACAAACAACTTGGCTTCCTCAATGTGTGAGGGCCAGTTCAAGAGCTTGCTTTTTGTTCACCCTCCTTGTATTTCTCTCCCTCTTTCAATTTCACTTTAAAAACTCCAACTGATAGTAGTTTTGAATTTTAACACTAGAGGTGGGAAACAGGGTAGGGTGTGTGTGGTTTTTTTTTTTTTTTTGGGGGGGGGGGGTGTACAGTGAACTCCACTAGTCCACACAGCCCTGCCAAACTGCTTTAAAAAAAAAAAAAACATTTTATTTATAGTGCACTGTATCCATGGCAACCAAAGAGGTCAGGCAAGCCGGGCCTGTGTTTCACCCTGCTCTAGGGATTAGGATTTCACAGAGGTTCTCTGATGTGCAGAAGGTGGGCTGGAGCTGCTCACCAACTGAATGCCACTGACTAGTGGGAAAGAAAAACTCTCCAGAGTCCTGAGGAGAGGCTGGAGAGCTGCAGTGGGAATTCTGAGGAGAGAGAGTGGGTGGGGAAGATAGGGGGCTTCAGCAGACTCACGGAAATGGAGAGAAGTGTGATGCCAACCTTAATGAGCTGATCTAGGCTCTGGAGAGCAAGCCGGTAGTGCTCGATTGGGGTTGTTTTTGCTAGTTCTCACTGATACCTGAACCAACTGATACCCGATCCAACTTTAAGGCTGTTGGCAAAATCAACGGCATAAATATTTACCACAAAAATTGGTTCCAAGTAGTGTTAAGCAAAAAGTAAGCAAAACACCTAACCTTCTCAGTGTAGAAACACTTGACAGCAATTGCAGTGATTTCAAATTGACTTTGGTGAAAAGATTTCAGAAGTAGAAGGAGAGGTTGCAATAACTTGGAGCAGTTTGGGGTCAATCAAACAGTCCTTAATTTCAAGATAACATGGGACTACTACAAAGTAGATATTTACAATTTTGTCTAAAGTTCTGAGCTATCTGAGGTCATTAGCCCATTACTCATAACCGAGAAATGATAGGTGCCTAAAGAGAGAAACTCTGTAAAGCGGAAGATTTTTGTGGCCTTGTTATTTTCATCCCAGGCTCTGCGTGCAGGAGCCGTTCCAAATCTGTGCGTGGGAGCCAGTTGGAGTAGACCAAAGAGAGGGAAAGAGAGAGAGAGAAAAAAAGAGATTTGGAGGGGGTGCTTTGACATGCTTTCCAAGAACGGCAGTGCTTGAGCATGTGGACTTCCGGATCCCTCCCGGAGTGCACGCAGTCAGCGTTGCTAGGAGACAGACTTCCGTGGGGTTGGTGGAGGATGACGCCTGGCAGGGTAGGAGGTGGAGTATGATTGTATGATTGGCCTCCACTCTTTTAGTTGGAACAAACTCAGTCCAAAACTCTTCCACAGTGTGGTCATTTCCCTAACCTCCACACCTGTGATGCCACCCCCAATCTCAAGGGGGCACCATCAGCACCTGTGGCCGCACAGCTTGTAGCACAAACACAGGCTTGTGACCACCACTATGAACATGGTTGCCAGGAGACCAGAGGTGTTAGATGTAGAAGGCTTGCGCTGTTGCCAGGAGATGGTGGTTCTGACTTCGAGGGAGACTTGGGGATCTCATGGGGCTGGCGTCGCCAGTGGGACGAGGGCTGGCATTGCTAAGAGATGCCACTGGCCAGCAAGAGTTGTGTGCTGGAGAGGAGTTACAGCCACAAAAGAATTTATGCATCAATGGGCATCACACTGAGGAAAAGTTTGTGTCACATTGGTGACTGGTTAAAACTGAACAGTATTGTTGCTACGCGTCGGCTGCTACTGGACCAAAAAGCTGCACTTGAACACACCTCACTGACTGCAAACTAACACATGCCTTCGGCGCCTGCGTAAAAGGAATTAACTGTCCTTATCAGCAGCTACTGTATATCAATAGAATATATTCATCTTTCAAAAGGAGAAACCAAAACAAGGATATATGAGATATACGCAGATGTACAACATGCAGAGCTTGTTTACCATTTTAACATCCAATCAGAGTTCTCAGTCTCCCCGACAGCCCCAACACTGATTCAACAAAGTGCTGCATACAACTTACTAGTTGAGGTTACTTTTGATGTTATCAAGGTCTCACGTCCTTCATGCTTCTACAACCTGTGATGTTAATGCTCAAGAATGCATCCCATTGCGACAACACCAAGAGCACACATGCATGGAAACATGAGTGTACACATATGGGTAATGTGAACTGGGCTTATACGGCAACGCCAATCCTTCTGCAGAAGCTGCAGTGGATGCTGGTATATTGCTGTTGAGCGTGAGCCCGGCTGAGCCTCAGAGCTTCATTTATCAGTAGGGACACACACACAAAGGACTCAGTGTGGGGGGCAGTAATTGGATCTACGCCTCCCTGGTGCCCCTAAGACCTACTCCAGCCCCCATCCCCCAAATCCTCCCTCTCTTCCTCACCCTCCTCTCCTTCATCTCACCGTTATCTGCACGCCGCTCATGGCTTCAGGAAACCCACCACACATATGTGTGCAGATGCAGACAGATATGAGCATGCCACAGACACATGCTGTGACATGTCACACCCTCTCTGGGTTGCAAGACCTAGATGGCTGAAAACTTTCAACTTGAAAGATATCTCTCCAGCTGTGGGCTGAGAGGAAACAAACTGCCCCACATCTGTCTACAACATCCTTGTGAACTTATTTCTGCTCTTGTCTTAATAGAGATGTTAATATTTTGTCAGTTTGAGATAATTATGTTCATGTTACCTCACCGAATACAAGGAATCACACCTACACCAGTATGCAGATTAGGCTTACAGATCTGCAGCTAAAAAACTCAATCTGTCAGTGTCTCATCTTCTATCTATACCCTTTATTGACATTGTTCTTCCCTTGTTTTTGTGGTGGTGGTTGTTGTTGTTGTTTCGAGCCATGGTGGAGTTGGAGCTGTGGGGAAGAGAGTGACGTCTGATCTGGGCTGGATTTGTGCTGTGCTGTAGTTGTGGCTGAGGCAGTGCTGTTGGCTCCTGGGCAGGCAGGCAGGCCCCTGCAGCCCGGGCCCTCTTCCAGCATGGGCGGCAGCAAATCGGACAAAGAAGCTCAGTCTCTGCGGGTGTGTGCCTGTGTGTGTGCGAGTGGTTCTGTAGAAAGACCCTGGCGAGCCCAGTGCAAGGGTCTTATCCTCACGGCTCAAACACACGCCACCAGCTGCTGCCCTCTTCCTGTGCTTTCATTAAGGCAGTCTCTGTCCTGTTCCGTATACGCACATGTTACAGTCCTCAGAAAAGGGAGTGAATATCTGTCTTCTCCACTTCCTCTGTTTCGTTTCTCTCTCCCTTGACTCTGTTGAAAGTGATGCAACAAAACTAGATCGCTCCCATTATAATCAACAAAGCTACCCTGCTAGCACGCAGTGGCTTTGTTGATTATAATGGGAGCGATCTAGTTTCGATGTGCTGTTTGCTTGCAGTATAGACACGATGGTACTCTCTCTCTATCTGTCAAGGCACACTGGCCAGCAAGAAGAGAGGTGCCAGCCGGAGCTCATACCCACTGCAGCATTCACAGCACAATGAAATATCTCTGTCTTTGGCCGGCTCTGGTCAGCAGTGGCCTGTTTTTTCTTTGTAGTGTGTGTGTTACTGAGCGCATCTGAAGGTTAGCATATTTCTTCATGTGTATTTCTAAGCGGGCGTGGATGTGTGTGCACGTGTGTAAAGTCTGTCGGAGCCGCAGTGTGCAGAGCTCTGAGCCTAGAGCCAAGCCAGGCATTGCCACGGGGAGTGCCTGCTATGTAGGGCGACGGGCAAGCTGGACGCCAGTGGAATATCAACGCAGAGCTGCCGCCACTCCTCCCAGCAGCCCACCTGCCCACTCTCTTCACTCCAGAGAGAGAGAGAGAGAGAGAGACGGACAGTGGGAGAGAGGGGGGGTTGCAGGAAATTGCCAGGTAGTTTCCAGACCCACTTCCCTGTGTCGCGCCCAATTAATCAGGGCCGCATTCATGCTGGCTGCCCCCTCCCTATTAACAGGAGGTGTGTGTGTGTGTTCAGAAAAGTGACCAAGAAACGTCATTAAATGAGTTTAAGTCACTGAGGTGTGTTGGAAGTAGCTAACTTTTTTTAAGTGCCGTAAAGCTGTTTATTTTTACTCATTGTGCTATCCTTTGTTCTCATTTACGTGTGTGTGTGTTTGCAGGGCTTGACAGAGTGTTCGCTAACACCTGCAAACCTCACATTCTCTCATTTTTACCTCCTGCGGTGCATGCACACCTGGATACACACACATACACGGGAAGAAACACGCACATAAACACCCACGCTCACACCAGCTCCTTTTGCTGAAAATTTTCAGGTTTCCACTGATTGTTTAGCTGTTTTTTGGTTTAAGCTTCCCATCATGATGTGATTCTTAGCTGTCTTTGTGTGTTTGTGTGTGTGCTATAAGACTGCAATCAGTCACCACTGTGTGTGTTTTCACCTGTGTCATTATTTTCAGCCAAATCAGTGGCTATAGCTGTCGTGTTCATGTTGGTCTTTCCTGACACATGGTCCTGCAGCACTGTCACGTATTGTACTATTTATGTAAATTAATTTGTATGTCAGTTTTGCAGATGTCACTCCCATGATTCCGAGCATGGTTGGGTTTATTTGAGAAAAAAAAGTGTAAGTCTGCCTAAAGTAAACTGTGTGTTATCGTGTGCTTCTGTGTGGTATAATCACTGCTCTGAGTAAACCTGTGTGTGTGTCTGTAGCGTGCAGTGCTGCGTGGAGGACGGGCGCGATATGAGTAGAGAGACAGCTGCCCTGACAGATGCCAGGAGGCAGGACCCCACTGGGGAGCAGGGGGGGACGGAGCTGGCACTCTCTCACCCCAGCGGAAACACCATGGGCTGCAGAGGAAGTGGGCAGGGGGAGAGACCTTGTTTGTGTGTGTGTGTGTGTGTGTGTGTGTGTGTGTGTGTGTGTGTGTGTGTGTGTGTGTGTGTGTGTGTGTGTGTGTGTGTGTGTAGATGATTCTCCCTTCATCTCAGCTTGTGTACGGCAGGGACAGTTTAAAAAACACTTGAAAGTGCAATGAGGCAGATAACATTAACAGTTTCCCTCATACCTGCTGGAATAATTACATGCTATCAGGATGCTAGCAAACACTGCCACTGTTTGTTCTTTTATAATTTACTATTATCTACTTTTTCGTGGAACTCAGACATTAAAGTTGACCTTCACTGGTTGGCATTTCACTTACAAACATATACCATTAAAGTCAGTTTAATTGTGATAAAAGATGGAAGTACCATGGAATTTTAAAACTATTTGGTTACTGCATGCTATCTAAAATCTAGTGTACTAAAAGAATACCATGGTATTCCAAGATTTTTCTAACACAACAATATGATTTTTCCATGGTTTCCTCTGCACAACACCGAGGTACTTTTTTGAAGGTAAGGTGCTCTTTTTTTATGTTTTTTTGTGTAGAATGTTTCTTTAAAAGACATATTTTAAGCAGTCAAACTAGAGCAACATATAGGACATATAAATTGCACCCTTTTTATCTTAATACATATTATGGTATTCTGGTCAGATTTACCATTCTGCATATTTTCGTGGGCAAAATCCAGTCATTTCATTAGGAATCCACTTGACTGAGAATTTCCTAGTTTAATAAAATAAAGCGTATTTTGTAAACGGCTGTCTTAAAAACTTTGTGATGCTAATTATTGCTAATGGAATCACCAAATGTTTGCAATTCAATTAGGAACTAAGAGTACCAAGGACGAGGGGACAGAAACAGGAAGACAGAGGAGAAACGTCTGGAGGTGAGAAGAGGAGAGGAAGGCTAGACTCATGTGAGAAACTTGCTCTGTTACAGATGACCCACTTCCACACTCCAGCCCCCCTCTCTTTCTCTCTCTCTCTGTCTCTATCTCTCTCTAATATACGTGAATCTCTCACACACTGCTCCCTGGTGTGTGAACATGCAGAATCAATTTCTAAAATAAATATACAGGTGTATGGAAATTTTACATAATAAGCAAAAAGCCACATGACTCAGCATTATACTTGTTATATCCAAATTAATTAATAAAATTAATAGTATATATCAGCTTTTGCTGATAGTTGAAAGCAATCCATTTTGCTATCAAATTTGTCCCAGGCAGATTTTTTCACACAGGAAGTGTTTTTGGTGCATGTACAAGTGCTTTGGCCAACGAATTGCATCTTGCTGTTTTTTCAGCACCTCACGCCATGAGCACCAATGGAGTGTGACGTAAAAAGTAGTTCAACTTTGAAAATGTGCCCTGAGATCCCTGTGATTTGATTAATTCTTTTCTAGCTATTTTTGAACACAAGTCTCTATGACTCGCAAAAACATGAAGGTGCCACTTCAAACTTGAATTGCTGTGGCGGTAGGAATAAAAATTTCACAAGGTGCTAAACAAGCTCTCAAGAACCTGCTGTCCCTCAGAGGGTTACACAGTTGCTGAGATCATGACATTAGTTTTATGCCACATAGGTTCTGAAAATAGGCCAGGTTCGGGCTTTAAACCACGTTAGCTTTTGTGTATGTGTGTGTAGATCTGGTCCAGCTGCAATGTCTGCGCAGCAGGAAGTGTTGCCATGGTGAGGTAGACCGAAGGGCCAGAGACACTGTCCTCTGTTCCACGCTCACTGCAGCTGTCCTCCCGATGTGTGTCAACAGTGTGCGTGTGCGTGTTTCTGAGTGGGTGTGTGTTGGAGAGCAAAAATAGTTTTGCGCAAATGAAAAACAAATGGTTTGTGCTTGTTTTCCATTACTGCTGTCCAGGTGATGGCACGAAGACCGCCAAAGCTTGCTTTTTTCCCCTCACATACACAGTTTACATCTGAAGGGTGTGCCTGTGTCCTTCAACTCTGTGGTTGCTGATCAGTCTCAAACTCTCGTCCCAGACCGGGAGTGAAGTGATGACCTCACCACTGCACTCTGGACTTCCTGTCCCAGCAGCAGCGGGTTTTTCCATCTGCGGGGAATCTGTGTCCTGTAAGTCTGCTCGTGTGAAAGCGGCCCACTCAAGGGCGCGCTGATGAAAGCTACAGTGTTGGTCTGGAGATACCACTCTGCACATACACACATACCTGCGACTTCACAATTTCACATACACAAAGCAGTGTGTTGAGATTTTTGTCCGTAGAGACCATGCCCATGGAGACAGTGTCCATGGAGACTACATTCATCACAAGGTCCAAGTAAGCAAAGTAGGGAGAGGTTACAGTGTGGCAGAAGTTAATCGAGGACTAAAGTCTGCGTGAGGAGGTGTGGGTGTCAGTTTTTGTTTCAAAAGTCTGAATGTAATTCTTTAAACATGAATCTTATTTCACAGTCTGTACAGATGGAAACATAGTTGGATTACAGGAAAATATCAATGACGAGCATCTCGAACATATCTATAGAATGAAATTTGATGAAGAATGAGATTTGAGCAGTTACATGATTCTCTCTGCCTCACTAGGTTTTTATTTTTTTTTTATTTTATTTTTTTTTTGCAAATAGTTTTTTAATAAATCTAATGGTATTTAGTGATATTTATACTTCAAACAATGGGATAAGAAAAAAAATCAACTTGAGAAATACTTAAGATAATGACTTGCTTTCAGAAAATATAGAACAACAGTATTATCCATTTTAAAAATCCCTCAAATAAGACACGTTCATTTCAGAAGCAAATGTATAAAAAAAAGCAAAATAAACTCAATTAGGATACATTCTCTGAAAACAAGTCTACATTTGGTTCTTAATGATATATGAATTAAGTTTTACATTTTATGCACCCTATTGGCCAATATATATATATATGTCTTTTTTCTTCTTCAATTTTTTGTCCTTATAATCTTCTATCAAAAAATGTCCCCTTCCCTTGCAACATTCTTCTTCTCAGACTGTTTTTACACAAAGTACAAATTTTGATTTTTTTTTTCTAACCACCTAAATCCATTCTGGTACATAACTTCTCAAAATCCAACCAGTTAGCAATGGCTAAAATTCTATCAAGCCCTCTCACTAAATATCCTGTTTCACTCGTAAATACGTCACAATATGGAAGTGAAATGTATTGTGAAGGCCATTTCACACTGAGTTTTCCAGTGAACTCCAGCTTCCTGTTCTAAGCTCCACACCTGAAACTAGTCACAAAGCCCATCTCACGCCATCAGTTTCTCTCTCTCTTTCTCTGAGTTTTTGTCTTTCTCTAGGGGCCTTGTGCCTGACACCGCTGTCACCCACCCTCCCGCGTCCTCCCCCCCGAATCGACATGCTCCACTTCATTTTACGAGCAGCACACTGCACTTCACTAAAAGAAGAAAAAAGAATGGGAGAAAACTCACTGAAAAAAACAGAGGTTTAGAGAGGGTGACTGTGTGTAGAAGAGAAAGAGAAAAAGAGGGAGAGGTGTTTGTTGGAAACAGAGCGCTGAAGGAATAACTGGATGACTGAAGACAAGACGGTGAGCAGTGGAGGAGAGAGGGATGAGAGGACAGGAGAGGGAGAGTTTACGCATTTACTCTGAGTTTGTTAATAATTAATGTGTCACAGGCTTGAACGGGAATATATCTATCTCTCCTCTCACCCCCCAACCCACTCGCTCTCTCTTTCTCTTTCTTGGCGGATACGCATGGCCCTCACTCCCAGGTGCACAGCAGAGGGAGTGAAAACATCTGAGCTGATGCATGAGGGAGCGCAGGACATGCTCTTCTCCTCAGCTCACATCACAAAATGGCCGCCCACAGACGCCCATCTACCCCGAGGCTGGAAACCAGAACCAGACCAGATCAAGTAATATACTGGACAGAATAATTCACGAATCATCCCCAATCTACAAAGCGAAGAGCTGTGTAACAAAACAAAGTAGCTGGTCTACGACAACAATACGTTCGTATTGTTGCTTCGGCCAGATTGAACTAGCTTACATTGCAAGACGGACCCAAATTAATTTCAAATGGGGTTGTGCACCATTCAGAATTGAATAGATTTTTTTTTTTCAGTTTAATTATTGAATTTAAATTCAATTTTGAATTAAGTTAACAAACAGGATGCAGTACTCCAATTCTAATGTGGATTTCTAAAATGAAATAAATTAATTTAGCAAGACTGAATTTGAATGATGGCTTGACAATAATAGAGTTTAAAGAACTTAAAGTCTTGAAGTTTGAGGGTTTCATAAGCTTTACAGCAAACAGACAGAAATCTATACTTTTTTTATTTTTTTATTGACCAAGGAGTGAGACCACTTAATTTACCTTTTAAATTACCTTTGTTGAATTTCACTAAATTGTAAATCAGTAAAAGCCACTTTTTTTGTAATTCTATGGTCTGTGGCCAATTGACCCTTCGCAAAAATCCGCCCTTCTTAGTTACAGTTGCTACGTCTGACAAGAAATGGCAGTTTCACACCACACATCATGGTGGTGTGCAGTGAAAAAACATTGCGGAACAAAGAGAAAACTGACAACACTCCGACAGACAAGACAGAGCAGGTTACTTTTAGTATGAAACAAAGTCTCAGCTTTCAAATTTTGTCACTTATTCAAACAATAAATACCATTTTGTGGCTCTTTAATGTATCGTGACAAATCACTGTAGCGCCTCAGTTCAAGCGGCACATGAACATCTTTTCATATTTACTTAAAGCTGCAGTCTGTACATTTTGCCTCTTTGTTGCCATCTCTGTTTAAAAACCTGCAATTGCAGCTGTGTGCGGAATTATCTTCCTTGGGTGGGTTGAGTTCAGCTCAGCTCCAGCGCAGATGAATCTAATGTTTTGAGGTGAATGTGTGGCTGTTAGCTCACATCACATCAAACCAAACCATGCAAATTATTATTATTGTTAAACTTTATTCTCAAATTCTTAATGTTAACAACATCAGCATTGCGTGACTGTGTATAGTGTGTATCAGCGGGTGATTACAGTTTCTGTACAGTCTAATCTCTAACTGTCATACCATTCGAATTTCATATTAAGAAATTATTTTAACTCAAAAAGCAAATTATGCTCCCTTCGAACTGGTTGTCTTTAAAATACAGAGCTTGTGTACTCCCAGGCTATCTGTAATCAGAAGCACATTTAAAATTGGAATATAATTTAATTTCATTCACATGTGTTTCATAAACACATAATCCTTTCTGGATTACAATCCACCATCAAAATGATAAAATGAATTATTCTAGCTGTAGTGAGAAAAGGCTATAAATGATCCACCACCTGCAGGATCCTTACATGCGATAGCCTACTAGCCGGGACAACTTCTTTATGTTTACAGACGTGACGTAATGATGCCGTGCCATGCTCGAATTTCCCATGAAAACCTACCCGTACCACTCAAATTAGAAAAAAAAAATATTATAAGCTTACTAAAGTAAGGTAATAGTTTTGAACACTGGCTGGTCATGTACTTGCTCAAATATTGATTTTGCATAATTCTTAACCAAAAAAGTTACGTACTGCAGCTTTAAAGCACAAAATAAACTTGAATGAACATCAGAAGGTAACCACGGAAAGACATAAATGCACAACATTATTTATGTTCATCTCCACCAAAGTTATTCTGCTCTCCTGTCTGGTTTGTTTGTTGGACAAAAATGGCAGATTCAGCATTATGATTTGTCAGATCAAACCACCTGCAAAGGGTCGATTAAATTCAAATACACACTCATCAACTTTTAAGATAGTTATTGTTTCAAGTTGTCATACTTGCACTTACTAATTCTACCATAGTTAACATGTATTCAGTTTAATCTATTAATTGCACACAGCTACTGACTTAGAGTCAGTTTTTTCTTTCTCACTAGCAGTAGATTTGAGGTGAGGAAAATGATCATAGACTATCACTTATGGGCAGCAACCATTATTACCAATCAATACAATATGTATATTTATATATCTACACATCATACCCAAGCATTCCTCTGTCCTGTACTCACGCAACCTGTGAAGATGACCAGCAAAAACTACAAAGAAAGCCCAATACATGACTTGTACTGGAAACTAGCAACAAGATGGTAATTTAAGGTCACCAGTTGAACCAGCTTAGCTTGTTTATCCAGCAGCGATGATCTAATTGATGCATTTTTGTAATGGAATCTTATTATTAATGATCTTGTGAAATGTACAAGTAGAAATGTATGATTAATTATGAAGGCATTCAAAGTAAGCTAGCCTTGATAATCTCAGCTTTCTCTCTCTCTCTCTCATCAGTGAACCCATCATAGTGCCAGCCGGCTGGCGCTTCAGGGTGCTGGACTACGCAGGCAGCAGGTGACACGGATTTCAATAAAAGGGATTATGGATGTGAGGACTGCAGAGACGGAGAACACACACATCTAACATACATGTGCACACATCTTTTCCGCATATGCACAGTGCTATTTAACAACACCAGCACCCCTTATCCCAGTGAATTGTGTGTTTGAATTATACATAGAATTGTGCTAGGAGAAAAAAAAATATCCCTTAATGAACTGCTGTGCTAACTTTAAGCTACTTAATAATAGTAGTTTACATTAGTTATATGTGCTTTTTGCAAATCCGACAACTTTTGAAAGTTCAGTACTGGCCCAATTATTGGTGCTTCCCCAACTGTCCTGACAGGTAATGTTGAGCGTATCTCCCTATAATTGGAAAGAAGGGGGAAATAGCATTTGGCGAAACATGCAAATGTACAAAGAGCATTCTCAACTACTTATATCATTGACGTAGATGAAGATGTAAAGTTTAGCAGTTCGCAGTTTCGCAAAAACTCCTAACAAGATGGTGTGGTACTAGTGTTTACGAGATTATGAACATGTTTTAATGAAGGCTCAATGGTATTGGCCACTTCAGTGGTCTGTCTGAGATGTCCAATCCCAAATAATTGTTTGCATTGTCCTTCACCCCATTGCTGCAATACTTGATTGTGTGAGTGTGTGTGTGTGTGTGCGTGTGTGTGTGTGTAGGTGGACAGAAGGCCTTGGCGTGACCTGCCACAGCCTCTGAGGAAGCGAGCTGACATAATGAGGCCGGTAAACAAGCGGCCGTCACCCTGGTCGTGTAGCACATACACACACACACTGACACTTCTCCACTATCTCACCACTCTTATCCACTGGGGTTCAGTTGTGTATCTCAGCAGGCAGAGGAGAAGAGAAAGACTCACACTTGGAAAGCTCTGCAGCCGTGAAATGTATGCCTCCGTGCTAGGAGAACAATATAGAGAGAGAAATATAGAATATTATCGCTTGCATTCGTTTCCAAGATCACCTGCGGTTCATGTAAAAACGTTCCTTTTTAACCTGGTCTTCATCTGCTGCTTTTGGAAGTGGTCTCAGTGCGAGATTTACGGGAATAAAGAGACAGTGTGGGGAGATTGTGTCTGGGTGTTTGCCTGGTATCTGGGTCTCCTAGGGACTCATGTTTTCTACAGGGAGAAGGCGTTGAAGAACAACAACAGCTTTGCCTGGGGTCACTTTCATAAGGCAACCCTGTCAGAGACCCACTACCTCCCTCAAAACACATGCCTATGCATGCATAGACATGCACAGTCGCAGTGAAATCTGAAAATAGCAATTCTAGGAAGTAACTAGCTAGCTAAAGGTAGTGACGCTGCTAAACTACATTTTTCAGCAATAATGCACTTTCTCATATTAAGCACATATTCTGTTTCATTGTAGGAAATGATCACGCTTGTTCAAAGGAATCAGTTCCTTTGAATTTCTGTGCATATTTTGTATGTCATTTTTTAAAATGAAAATATTTGAAAAATGCTCTGTTTGTATTCAGTGTAAATATAAAAATCTGTTATAGTTAAAATGATAGATTCTTATTGCTTTCTACCAAATAATTTCTCTGATTTCAAAGAATATCTGATATTTCCTTCTTATATAGCTTCAGTGTAGTTAGCTGCTTCTTGTTAGCAATCTGTAGTGTAGCTGACTAGTTTTACAAAAAAAATAACTTGCTTTGGAAGCTACAATTTCAAACATTCTTATTCATTCATGGGTCTTCATTTATTGGCAATTCAAAGGGCAAAAATTCAAGAGCACGAAAATGTAGTGGACACATATGTCATTTAAGCCACAAATATTGTTACAGAAATAGCATTGATATAATTGGTTACTTCTGTAACCCTTTGTGTTTACATAAGACAGATATGTTGATTTAAATGTGATACTATTAATCTCTCAGCAGGCACGTCTTGAAATATATAGCTCATTGTTGTTTTTATTTATTTATTTTGAAGAATAAATCTAAATTTTAATTTATGCTTCAAGAGCAAGAAAACTGTAAAATTTAAAAAAAAAAAAAAATTTGTTTTATGTAATTTTGCTTCCCAAGTAAATGTTCTGTGCCTTGTGCAAATTATTTTTTGACATTTTTATTTAAATTATAATTGAAATTGTTGAGAATTTACACATCATGGTATATAAGAGTTATTCTGATATGTAATGAACATGGAATAAACAGCAATTAGAATGAGATTATTGCGGCAGGATTAAAATGTATGTATGAATTTGAGAGCAACTTGTAGCTTTAAAACATGCAGTAACATGCTGACATAGTGATGAAATCAAATCACAGTGGTCACAGGACACATAAGATTCATGTAAATGCAGGAGTAAACAGCTATTACTCTCTGCTGACAACTTGTGATTGAATCAACGGAGAATGTTAGCAGGTGTAGAATATAGCAAGTGTAAATCGCAGTCATTGAGATTAATGGCAATACTAACAATTATTTTTCTCCAGATATATTACCATTTCTTGGGTAGAGCCTTAAACTTTCCTCACACCTGGACATATAAAGGGTGAGCTGGGGTGGAGGAGGAATGCTAGAGGACCGAGGGGATTATATGAATACACTATCCCAAAACTTTTGTTTTAAGCTTTAGGAATCAGTCATGGGAATTGGCTCAGACACCCTGGCAAGTCTTAAAGTCATCTATAATCCAGCTCAGATGAAACTCTTTCCTGATACACCATTCCACATGTTTTCACCTTGACTGGTGGAGATGGGATCACGTTTTCCACATTGGGTTTTTACCCAGAAAAGCAACAGCGGAAGGGA